>VICG01000003.1:3097500-3365000 GCA_008692225.1 Monilinia fructicola
TGAATTTATTAAATAATTTATAATTTCTTTCTCTAGATTTCTTTTCTTATTGATTCTTAATCGAATCTAAAGAGTTAATCACCTCTAAAGCTATTATCGTTCTTAAAAATCATTTTACCTAAATTCGTATAATAATTATAAAAACGCGGAAAGAAAGTCCGAGCTTCTTTTATGCCAAAAAGGAATCTCCACTTGAAGCATAGAACTCAAACTAAACTATCTTTCCCACCGACAGATCCAGTACAGCACAGCACAGCAAAGCAAAGCAAAGCAGAAGAATTAAAGGAAACAGAACTTTGACAATTCGCTTTCTCTCTTAAACCAACCACCGACCACCAACCACCAACCCCCAACCCACTTACTCACTACCCTCCTCCATTCAATATTATCTCATCTACATCCATCCATTCCTCCATCCATTCATCTATTCATTCATCCATCCATCCGTCCATCTATCCATCCATCCACCCATCCACCCATCCATCCATCCATTCAGTTCAGTCTTTCTTCTCAAACTATACTTCCATATCCTGATATAAACCATCTAATCATCTACCTCCTCATACGTCACAACAATAAACCGGTCTTGAAAAAAGATGTCTTCGAAACAGATGGTCTTGTACAAATTGGTGGTGCTTGGTGATGGAGGTGTGGGTAAAACTGCTTTGACAATTCAATTAACATTACAGCATTTCGTCGAGACTGTAAGCTCTCCGATCTACCATATCTAATTGTTACCATCAAATTTATACATACATACTTACTTACCTACCTTGATATAGTACGATCCTACCATCGAAGATTCATACCGAAAACAAGTCGCAATAGACGGTCAATCCTGTATGTTGGAAGTTCTCGATACTGCCGGCCAAGAAGAATATACTGCATTAAGAGATCAATGGATTCGTGATGGTGAAGGATTCGTTTTGGTTTACAGCATATCCTCGAGATCTTCCTTTACGCGCATTCAAAGATTCCACAATCAAATTCAACGAGTTAAAGAATCCTCTTCATCATCCCCAATATATCCCGGCTCACCCATATCACCCGTCTCACCTTCAGAACCCGTACCGATTATGCTCGTTGGAAACAAATGCGACCGAGTTACGGAGAGAGAGGTATCTACACAAGAAGGACATGCATTGGCGCGGGAGCTGGGTTGCGAATTTGTTGAAGCATCGGCCAAGAATTGCGTAAATGTTGAAAAGGCATTTTATGATGTAGTACGACAACTGCGCAGACAACGTCAGCAAACGAACATCAGCTTCGGGTACTGGCAAGAGTCCTCGTGCTAACACGGGAGAGAATGGAATGGTTCGAGATGAATCTAGAAAATATCGCCCAAGAAGAAGGGTCCTTGTGTTATCTTATGAGAAATCAATCTCCTCCTCACGCATCAAGATATTTTTGAGCTTAGAGCTTTTTTTTCGCATGGATCATCAACGACGTTTACGACATTCCTTTGGCTAGATGCCTTTTTTACCGCAATTTATGAACCTCTCACTCTTCTCCCACTTCCCCATCAAGATTTTTCTCTTCCATCTTCCCTCAACAGCGTTTGCTCAATCTAATTCCTAGCTGGGCCCGGCGAATGGAGTACCAAAAAGAGTGGCACATCCGGCGTATTTATGAAACTTTTTGTCTTGGAAAATAACCTCTCCAATATCAGTCTCGATACCTTTGTCACATACATCACTTCACATCATATCATGGAAAGAATTTCCATTAGGATTTGTCAAGCACGCTTTTTAAACGATAACTTTGCTTTTGGTGTCTATGGCGCAACGAAATCAAGATATGGCGATGTTTTCAAATGAGACGAAATTTCTTTTCCCCCTTCCCCCCAAATGCGATGTGCTTCTATTGGATTCTGATCTTGATATGTCCCTTTTTTTTTCATCCTTCATCCTACTACCTTTTTCTACTTCTTCTCTCCATTCATGAAGAAAGAGTTTCCTATTTTTCTGGTTTCAGTCATATGTAGCAAGGGATTTTTACCTTTTTATGTTTTCAAAGGCTTGGCTTCTATGACGTCCATATATACTTGATATTCTGATAGTTTGGGTTGTAATGGGAGTGAGTAATGATTTGATATGTTGGGGGGAAGTCTTGCTTGCTAGCTAGAACTTGGTTGCCTGGATTTCATCTTTTTGGCTGCTTGGTTGGTTGGTTCTTTCTTCGTCATCTCAGAGGACTGGGAGATTACTATATCCCATTCCTCCCTACTTGTTGATGTTGCCGAGGGACTTTCAGAGATGGAAATGGGTATAGGGAGAAAGGGGTGAATGGAAGGATGGATGGATGGGAGGATGGGAAGGAATGAAATTGGCGGATTATTTGAGATTTGATGAATGAATGGTTGTATGAAAGGATAGGGGGGATCTAATACCGTACTGGCTGTATGAAGAATTAATCAAGTGGGGTTGAGTGAAGGGTTGGGATTGTTTGTACCTAGAGATAAATCTGGAAATTGGAGGACTAGTTAGTTACTCACAAACTGGATTTTGGCCGAGGAATTTGGGGATGAATGAATGAATGAATGGATGGATGAGTGGGAAATCAATGGAATTGAAAAGTATGTGTGTTTATTTGATTGTGGTGATCATCCGTATCTGTGTTCCGTGTGTTGGTGATTGTTTGTATGTATTTTAGGGGCGATTATTTGAGCTTCCTCCATCTCCTGTTGGTCTGTTTGTTCATTTATCGGTCTGTCTGTCTGTCTGTCTGTCTGTCTATCTGTCTGTCTGTCCGTCTATCAATCGCTATTTGTCTTTCCCTAGCAACATCCTATCTTGTTTGCTACTTGTGCTTTTTGTATCCATGGTTTTATTGGTCTATGGTTTATGGTTTATGCTCTTAGGGTTTATGCTCTAGGGTTTATAATCCTGCTTTGTTATCATAATCTACAATCAATCTATGGTCTTGGTCTATGGGTTTGGTTTATGATGGTGGTTTGTGGTTGGTTCGGGGGTGATTTGTGGGCGGTTTGATATCACTGGCGTTATGGGATGGGAGGGGGGAAGATGGGAGGGGAGAAGGAGGAGGCAAGCGGCATCTCATTCCCCACCCCGACGCCTCATACCGGGCACGAATGGAGCAAAGCGCGTGTGGCAGCACGAGATAGAGCGGGGCGACAGACGACGGGAGCACGCAGTAATCGCACTCCAACAGAGCACTCGCGGCGACGATTCCTCGTCTCGATGCCTTCTGCTCGCAGAGCGCCCTGGTGCGCTCGCTCACCCTTTCCGCGGTCGGGCACTCGCTCGCGCTATGCTCGGTGTGCTACGCGGACGGACAGGCGCGAGATCCCGCATCGCGCGCACCGGCTGGATGGGGGGAGGGAGGGAGGGAGGGAAGGGGTGGCGTTCAGCGCTACTCGAGGGGGCGTCTCGGTATGTGTGCTTCGATTGGGATTCTTGAGAATCCGTAATATCACATACATCACGTCGCGTCGCGTCGCGTCGCGTCACATCACATTCCAATCCATGGCTAAGGCTAAGGCCAAGGACAAGGCTAGATCTCGATGGTCCCGTGCCCGTCGGATCGTCCCTGCGCGTCGGGATACACGAACTTGTTGCCGGAATGTCAGGTATACATACGCGCTCTTGGTGTTGCGAGCGATGTATCGGGTGGGAGAGGGCGATTGCAGGGTGTTGGGTGTGGGTGGGATTGGGGAGGAGGATGGGATCCCAATCCTAGTTGTCTCTCTGGGGGTGGTTCTTGGGGATTCGGAAGAGGATTTAGGGATTTGGGTTTGAGGGTTGTGTTGGAGAGCTGGTTGGTCACTGGGGATGGGTTGATTGTAGAAGGGGGGGGTTCTGCGGTTTGGGATTGAGTATTGGTGGTTGTTCGATTAGCTTGTGGGGGCAGCTAGGAGGGGGCAGCTAGGAAGAGGATTTGGTGAAGAGAGGGTTCGGGGGATTGAGATGGTGAATTGGGTTCTTTCTATTCGCATCTTGGCCTTGAGAAGATATTCTAATCTCATGATAACCACTCTAGTAAATTTGTCGTTAATGCTTTGGTTATAGATCAGTGTAGGTTCGTGTAGACAAGCAAGAGAACAGGAGAATGAAGCGGTTCCGGAATATCGTCAACTTGGTCAGGGTCAAATCTAGGGATAAGCTAGAGAGATCTTCGTAAATACATATTTTAGATGCATATCATAAAATGATGAATGACGGTGAAGTTATCATGAAGTCTTATAATGATAGTACTTGGCTATTGATCACCTAGCAATAGATAGATAGTGGAAGAGCTAGTAAAATAGGTTGATCGATCTTTTGGAAGAATATGAATATATATTATAATTACCCCTTTTATTATCTCTAATGGAGAGACGACGCCAATTCTTGAATTATAATGGTCATAGCTTCCTACCACTGACGACTTGCTTGCATGCTACTCGGAGTAGTAACATATATAAAGTTGAGATGAATTCGACATTCGAAAATTCATGGACGACGATTGGTACGGATATTTGGTTACATATTGAATGAGATATAAATCTCTTTGAATGCAATGAGATGGTATCAATCAATGGACTTGCAATGATAAGGGCAAACGTATCTATTTACCTACTAAATTACCTACAAATGGAGGTATTTGAAGGAAGGCAAGCAACTAGTTCTAAGGGTTACAGATTCGCATAACAATTATAGGGATTTACCGACGTTCCTCCTGATGCCCCAAGTACGTCATAGTTCTATATCGCACTCGAGTATACTCGTAGTCTTGATGGATGAACAACATGAATGCTCTCTCTATATAAATAGTTCGGAAGCATCAGATTGTAAAGTATTGCTATATTTTTGATTTCCAATCCTCAACTCATTCTTAAGTATTATGCAAAATGCCTCCTAGCGGTCCTGCTGTACTCATTGGTGCTGGTCCTAATACGGTCAGTTATCCCATGATTGTAGCAATTCTAGGGACATCAACGGTTTAGAACCTTAGTACTTTCGATATAGGGTTAATGGCTTTACCTTTATAGTACTTTGTTATCTTCGCAGTCTCGTTCTGCTGCATTGGTCAATTTGGCTATGTAAAGGTATACACGTATTATTGATACCTCATAGGGAACGGGTATTGCCTGAGTTCTCTTACATCTTGAGCATGGCAAGTAAGGTTGAATCAAAAAACAACCTCAATACTTATATCCATCTCCCATCTTCATCTTCAATCTCCTATTTCCCATCTCCTATATTCCTTTAGCCTCCAAATCTAGTCATATCCTAGCCTAGCCATTGCCCTATTAACACACAACGAAGATCCCCTGACCTCCAGCCCTTCCAACTGTCTATCCGCTTCTCCTAACTCGGTAATCAAAGTCATCCACATCCACCAAAGAACAATCTCTAACCTAAAATTTTGAAGCTATCCGCACAATCCATCCTTCCTTTACCTATCTCCCCCAAAACTACCCATCTTCCCCATCAAACATTCTTCCAAAAGACCCTTTATGACCGAAGCGCGCGACGATTTCATTTCCTCCCTCGAATCATACGTCGGCGGTGCATTCATATCTCCCCAAGAATCTCCCAAACTCTTCTTTGAAGATCACAGCTCAAAAACCTTGAAGACCGGCAAGAAAAAGAGAATCATCATCTTCACAGACACGCTTGGAGCTCTCGTAGAAAATTTGAATACGCAGCATATGGGGAGACACTGGAACGAGCGTGAGACGATCGGCCCAGGCATTAGCGAGGGAAATTAGTCTATTGGGCATTCATATTGTGCATCCGATGGCGAATGGAAGGATAGAAGATAAAGATGAGGACGATCAGAGAATTGGAAAAGATATGAATGCTTCACCATGAGCTGGGGAATGTATTCCCGATGGCAAAGCAGATTGTGCTGATTATATGTATACTCAGGCTGGCAAGACGTATCTGTGGCCGAGTGAGCAGGAACGCGTTTTGTGGCATGAGTTGGATATGGAAATGCATACCGTGAGTAGTAATCATGTGAAGATATTTCCCAGCATCTGCCTCTCCCTCTATATCTCCCCGCAAGTTCCCATCTCGACAACCACATCTTGAAGACTCAAAGAACATATCAAAACTCCCAGGTAAGCGAAATATCATGAAAATTCCACCGGTGATCGGCCCTCCTCTCACAATCTCCATGTAACATCTCTCTAGATTTCGAACCTCACTCCCTCCTACATTCTCATAGCATGTTCTCATGACTGTGAAACTATATCACCTCGTTAAATGTTCTGTTCCACGAGCACTAGATTACCACTTTGTACTCTAAAATCAATTGTTTGATTTGTTTGGTGTTTGGATTAGAATATTTTATTTTAGCACCCCAGTCTAGAGCGCCAGCTGGAGGGCAAATATGGGGCAATTGATCATGCCAATGCAATGAGGAAACAGAGTTTGGCCAATGGAATTTTGGTGAGAAGAAAGAAGGGGAGGGAGAGATAGAATGAAGTGGAATTTGAATCTCTTGATTACATTATATTATTCATATTGTATTTCCTTCCAAGTTCTCAAGTGATGAAAAGAGGGATATATTTGTACTTGCAAAACCTTGCGAGTAATTATTTCATTAACCTTGGAACTATGGACCTTGAAAGATAAAGGGATGAGGTTAAGCGAGCGAGATATTTATGGTAAGTCTTACGTACGTATTGTACTGGACGACATCAACACCGTATACAAGTATCAACTCGGCGTGTATGCATTAGTCTTGTCGATGATGTTGGTTTTTTAATAGAGGGAATCACTATAGGTAGCATCGTGTAGATACGATGACTAGGTAGAATTCGATGTAATCGATGGAAGAGAATATACAAGTGACGGACTGATATGATGCTTACCCACAATCCCCAAAAATTCATCAACCTCCACTTCCCCCCCATCTCTTCCCATCGGCTGATAAGAAACTTTCCATGGAGCTTCTCAAACCACTGATTATCCCATAGCCCACCTCCCTCTCTGGGTACTTGATCGATACCATCATTCCTCCCACTCTCAAAACAGACGCATGGCCTCCAACAAAACAAGCGTTTTAAGAATTAAAAACCTATACCTTACTCATATCAAACACCTCCGAAAAATCATCACCACCCCCCCGCTCCTAGACATCGCACCCGGATTCAAAGTCCCATCGATACAAATAAGTAGTATTGCAGCGAAATCAGACTACGATCTTACAAAGCCTCCGGACATGGACCTAGACAGCATCCTCACGAAGCAAGCACAAGGTGAATCTCCAGAATCGACTAACCCGCCAAGGGGACAGAGCCCGTGGAGGAAAGGGGAGCGAGGAGCCTTTCGCATGCACCAATTCCGATCAATTTCGAGAAGTCTTGCGAGAAATCCTCGTGGGGATCACACGAGTTTTGGTTTTCTAGTCGAGACGCCAATCCGTCATTCTCTTTCTCTGCCCAGCACCAGGAAAGCAGGAGATGACTGTATCTTTGAGACTTGCAGACTTCAACGCAATGATCGCCCAATACACACCTTTCGGAAGAACATATACGGAGGACCTCCGTTCACCCAGTATCCATCCATATGCAAATTTGACCCACCCTCAAATTGGACATCCAAGTGATTTCTAAAAGCCGTTTCAAAAAAATCCTAGCAAGGAACACATTTATAATGCTATACTTGTTATGTTCAATATAGTATGAAGAATTGTTTAAGAGTTCTCACATGGAAAGTAGTAATGGATTATATAAGAACTGGGTTTTTCTTCATCTTTACAGCTACTCTATATAATTATCATTAGAGCCTTAGATATACTCAGGCGCGTTTTAAAAGAGGCATAGGCGAATATAAAACTTATAATTATTTAATGAAAACTTTTATAACAATTTATATATATTATATTTAGTAATTTAATTTTTTTTATAAGATTTTATTATTATAAGAATTATTTTCAAATGAATAATAATACTATAAAAGTTAAGAAAATTTCGTAATTGATAAATATATTAATTTAAATATTAATAATATTTGGATTTAAAAACTAAAATTATAGAAAAATAATATAAACTTAAAAGTTTTGATAAATATATATAAAATTTTATAATATCTATTCTATTGATATATATATTAATATATTAATAGAAAAAATAAAAATATTAAGATTTTAACGATAAATATATACTTATATAATTAAAATAAGCGAACTTACTTTTTTAAAACTTATTATAACGGTCGACACGGAAGGAGTTAGTGATGGAGCCGATACCCTTAATGTATTAACAAAAACGATATTGTTAGTAACGTTATTAGCAAAAGCGATTGAAATAGCATTAGCTATAAGTAGATAGTATTAATCAGTTTAATAAAGATTAGCTTTACTACGATATATGTTTTCTACCACTTATAAATTTTTCTATATTTTTAGCCTTATTAATAAACATTTTAAATATTAATAAAAGTATTAAAATTCTAAAAGATAATATATAAAATTTAGTTTTCATTTTATTATCTAATAGAATTTAATAAATTAAAAAATAATATTTATTAAGTTATTTAATATTAATATAAATGTCTATATTTATATTTTTTTCTAGTATTTATAGATTATATTATACTATTATTCATTTAATATTAAATTTTATAGTATATATAATTTCTATAACTAGTATTAAAATACTAATTTTATAATATTTATAAATTATATAAAATTATATTAAGGTTCCGTGAAATAATTATAAGCTTTATATTTACGTATACCTCTTTTAAAACCCGCCTAAGTACTTAATAATCTTAAAAAGAAAAATTATTGATTTTATTTAATTATTATTATAAAAGAATTACTAATTCTAATAAATAACTCTTTATTTAAACAAAATCATAACTAATTAATAATAATAATAATATTTATTATAATAAAAAATCCATTTATTTCGCTTTTTAAAGAATTTCTTATTTTTAATAAGTAAATAATAAATAAAAATAATAAATAAATAAATAATATCCCCCCTATTCCTCATTCCCTCATTCCCTCACCCCCCATCCCTCATCTCAAAACCCAAATCCCAAACCCCAAAAACGGACGAATCAAACTCCCTCCTTAACCTTATACATCCCAACTATACTCTCTCCTCTCTCTCCTCTCTCTACTCTCCACTCTCCACTCTATAAATTATAAAATACCTACTTGGTAAATCAAATCAAATCAAATCAAAAAATAAAATAACATTTACAAATTTCACATTTCACATTTCACATTCGACGTTCGGCATTCGACATTTTATTTCCATGGCTTCATATTTTGCTCACCTCTTCCTCGCCTATATATCCTATCCTATCCAATCCAATCCACATTACCTACCTCTTTCGTTTCCATTCCTCCCTCTCCCTACCTCTCCCTGCCTCTCACCCTTCCCCTCTCCTCTCCTCTCCCTCTCCTCCCCTCTCCTCTCCTCTCCTCTCCTCCCCTCTCCTCCCTTAAAACCTCAACACAAGAATCACCAAACACAAAACACGATACACGATACACAGAGCATCAAACCAACACAACACACCACACAACACACAACACAAACACACAACACATTGGAATCAAAGAGGCTCAAAAAAAAAGGTATCCATCCATTTTCATCAATAATTTCATAACCCTCCTTTCATAACATGAAAAACCCATGATATCAAGTGAAAGTAGAGAGAAGCTCAGTCAAAGATAGAAAAAGAAGAATTATCATAAAATCCCAACCCCCGCGACTATCATCATCATAACCCTCATTCATACCCTCTTGCCACATCTTCCTTTCCCACCCCTGGTAAGAAATTCACCCATCCATCCACCCCCATTCCGTCCATTCCATACCATTCATTTAAGCCCCAAATCCGAGAAGAGTATTATTATATCGTGTTTGTATTTGTTTTGTTACTGTGTTGTTGCAACTGGGGTATTCTAAGTAATTCGCTTCGCTTGCTCGATTCTCTCATTTCACTTAAAAAGTTTCCGACTCGCCACTATGATTACTGGCAATACTACCAAATGTATCTATTGCTGTTAGCAAAGCTCTTCCAATGCTCTCAAAAGATAATCACTCACGTCTCTTAACATTTCTCCTAATAACCGTCTCATCCCTATTCAACTCTCCATTCTTACTAGTCACACTCATGCTTCTTGGTCCAGTAGGTTTTTCTAGTTGGAACACCCAATGCACCACTTAATCTTCGAGAAGCAGATTGTGGACTAGGGTCTTTCATTCTCATCTTGTAAATGTTCATTACTCAATGGACTTGGTTTTGTAAGTTTATTACGGATATTGAGTGGTTTCTCGGAAACAATTTGGTTCCTTGGGTGGTCTAGCAGGAGCTTGACCCGAAGCAGAACGATCCGAATAACCACCATCAGAAATAGGTGACAACCTTCCTTCGGTATTAGTTGTTGCCTGGCTATAACGATGATTGGCATTGGGTGGTAGACGGTTAATGCTGGTTGATGAGCCCCAGTTGATGGATGAAGGAGACATTGGTTGAGGTTGATCAAAGTTCTGAGCTTGTGATTCAAGATGAGTTTGATAACGGTGGGTAGGACCTTGACGAGGTTGTGGATGTTGAAGGTTTAAAGAATTTCGATGAGCCTTATACTTTGGATCTTCTGCACCTGGCAAAACACCTGGTAGAAGACTCAGAGGATGATCTTCATTCATGTATTGTTGATGAAGTTGTTCCGAAGAGAAACCAGAATGTAATTTATCATCAGACCTAGCAAGGGACCGGACGGATCTGAGCGTAGCAGGTGATTCCACGCGTGTGGGTTTCAACAAATTTATCTTCATGATCAAATTCACGATCGCGATCACGTTTCTTGATCGGTTTGATCTTGATCGGTTTGAAAGGTGCCAAGTCCTGAATCTGATCTTGATGGAGGTGAATGGTATTGCTCAGGCTCTTTGCTACCACTCTCTTCCGACCACTACTTCGAAAGCCCTTGAAGACAGTTGATGCAGTAGTCTCGGACCAACGAGATACTTTGGGAATCCAGCCAGAAGAGCTACTTGACTTGTGCTTCTTGGTCTTTTCAGTATCGGTTCGAGGAGTATTATCATTGCTTAGAGAGCCAGAAGCCTTATTCTGTTGTTGAGGGGGTGTGTTCAATGGAACAGAATCTCCACGTTCACGGAAGGTTTCACACGAGTTGGAGTGAGAACATCCGCATCATTCTCAAATTGATTGTTGAGAATTTCTTCCTCGTGTGGGCTAAGTTCATCCTCATCATCTTCAGGTACTGTACTAATTCGATGATCCGAAAATTTGCGTCCATCAAATCCTCGGTTTGTGTTACGAGATTGGGTCTGCGGGATTGAGAGGGGGCCAGATTGACTTCCATGGCTTGCGGTGGAAGTACCGGCATTTCCCTCGGGTACATAACCGCGATCTTGTTCGGAACGTCCTTCAGGGAAATCATCATAATCCAAAGTACCATTTTGAAGACCCTGAGATACTTTGAGACCCTCAACATCACCAAGCAACTGAACGAGCATATCCTCAATCTTTCCCAGATCATTTGTACTTCTCTTGCTTAGACCTTTCAATGCTCTTCGGAACACGTTTCTTTCGCTTTGTAGGAAGGTCTTCATACATCTCAGCTGATCTGATAGAACGAGGTGCGCTTTGTGGCAAAGGCCTTGGTCCATTGATGACTTTTTGAACAGATTTTTCGGTGTTTCCTTGTACTTCAGTGATGATGACATCTTCAGTATCGGCGAGTAATCTCTTCATATCCTCAAAGGAGTTTCTCATTTCGGCGGCGGCTCGTACAAGGGTGACGAGAATTTCGGTATCACGAGCGCTGCGTTGAGCATCGCGAACGGTTAAATGATCCATCAAAGCAACAATGTCCTTTGATTGAATGCGGTCAATGCCATTGCCAGTGGAACTATCATATAATGGCGATCCCATCCCTTGTGACATGCCACTGAGATGGCGAGAGTGACCAGAAGGATAAAATTGATCACCAGTCAATGCATCTGCTGCATTTCCCAATTCCTTATCCATAAAGTCAGTACCCTTTCCTTTGTTTGATTTTGTTCTGGAGTTTGAGCACCAGGAGAGCGAGCATTAGGAGCCGATGAGATATATCCCTCATCCTTAGGTAAACCAGTTGGACTACCGGAATAGAGCTTATCATTGTATGCGCGATTGGCATTTTGGAATCCAGCTTGATTCAAAAGTTCCCTATCAAGGCCAGTACCATTTCCAAGAGTAGCAATTGGGCTGGTATCTTCATATGGGTTTGTGATTAGAGTATCACGCTTTCGCTCTCCCGAATCTCTCCTCCACTCATCCTCGTGATCTCCGCTAGCTTCTCTGTTGTGACCAGCCAAAGCTGCTGCAGCACCTGCACCCGTAGCGGCACCGATTAATGCATCTTCCGCGTCATGTAAGGCAGAAGCAGAGTCGGAGCTTTGCGTACGCTTCGTTTGTGGTGGGGTAGCTTGGTTTTGCCAGTGATCACGGCTTCCTTGTGTACCGCCAATTGGTCCTTGAATGATAGATGGGTTTGTTGTAACTTCTGATGCATCATCTCCATACCCAATCTCCGGCATTGGATCATGCATGTCTGGAAGACCACTTGCACTCATCTTCGGTTGATCGGTGAGCTGACTGACTTCACTAAGATTATCAACGCTGTGGCGAGGAGAAGAAATCCTTTGGCCATCCATTGTCCGATCCTTGAAAGATTTTTGTAAGGGTGCTCCAGTATCTTCCTTGCGTTCCTCGTACTGGAGCTTGTCAGCATCATTGCTTTCGGGATTCTTTATCCTTTCACGTGCCTTTGCCAATAGTGCAGCGGCAGCCGCTCCGAGAGCACCAGCTCCAAGCTTCTCCTTGGTAATGTGACTTTGGCACCTCAATCTTTCTACCATTTTCATCAATATCATACTCCTCATCATACCGCCTAGGGCTTTGTGACTTCACGGGGCTGTTTCCGCGACTTGTGAAGTTTTTCTCAGACTCGTCGTCGAAGGATTCATATGAAGCTTTACGATTGATTTGACTGTTGCTTCCTGGATATGATCCAGTGCCGGTGACTTCAGAAGCATTAACCAACGAAGCGACATGTGATTCGATTCCTATTGGTGTATTGTAAAAGTTTGGTTTTCCACCAACACCCTTAATATTTTGACCAGTCGAGACATCGCGGGTTTCGAAACTGTCATCAGTATGGTTGGTCAGTCGTTTATCTTCAAGACTCAATTCCGAGTCAAAGTCACGATTTCGATCGTTCTCGCGGTGTTGTTCATCCCAGTATTGACCATCCCCATCCTGAGTAAGTTCGGAATCGGATAGTCCACCTGTTCGCACCTCCGAAAAATCATGACGATTATGAGTATTATTAATAGATTCAAGTGACTTCATAGATTGATTATGTTGAGCGGCTTTCGCCAATGAAGAATATGACCCAGTGCTCTGTGTCAATCTAGAATCTCGTTGATTATAAACTGGACCGTCTTCATTCTCGGTATATCCCGAGACACACTCTGAATTGGGCTCAGACCACGTCTTTCGTGACCGTATGGGACGTATCTGAGTGGAGGGGGGACCTCTTGAGTATTCTGGTAGTAAGGATGTTGTGGCTCGGCTTCGAGCAGTTCCGAATCTTCATCATCAGGGATGTCTTGTTGATTATGATGATTGAGTGCTGCCAAGCCAGCACCAGTGGCGGCACCTGCAAGACCAGCTTTCATTGCATGAGAGTTACCACCATTTTGTTCTTCGGATACTATTGAATCGTCGAGATCAGGATCGTGCAACTCTCGCATGGGCACTTTCCTTCCGTTCTCATCCAATTCATATTCTTGACCGCGTAGCTGCTGCTCACTATTTTGGACTATTGAGACTGAGGTTGCCACGTGAGAAATTGGAATGCTGAGTACCTAAACCGTGTTGTAGATTGATCGGTGTCCGAGTTGGTGTTCGAGAAGCTGGAGAGGGTAACTTCTTTTCGAGCAACTAGCTCTTGAACAGGGGTTTGACCGCTGCGAACTAGCGGAATGGGGTCTCTCCGATTCCGCAGACAGAATTGAGGTCCTGGTAATGTCGGAGGGATTGATCGCGCTCATAAGTGGCATTGGAGGAGCCAAGTCAAGACCATTTCTTTCTTCAGTAGGTGAAAGCTCGCCCCCTAAACTATTACCACGGCTATGATTCTTTCTCCGGCGTCGTCGTTCTTTCTTTTCATCTGCCACGGATTCCTGTGATTGATGCTTTTGTAAAGCTGCTGCTGTCAAAGCACCCACTCCTGCACCTAATGCGGCCGTCTCAAGACCTCGACTCTTCTTCTTCTTCGCCTTCTCATCTTGTGTAATGGTGTCTTCTGATTCGTCTCGATCGAAGCTTCGTGGTGAGTCCGAATCCCTCACACGGTCAACATTTCTATCTCTTCGACTTTTTCCTGAAATAACTTCTCCATCGTTCAGAGTAACTCTCGGTCCTCCTGAAACGCTAGAGATCCCACTCCCAACAGAACTTCGACGCTCAGTACGCTTACTTGATTCTCTCTTCAGGGCCGACAATTCGGGTAAGATCAGGCGACGGATGGCATCTTCGACCGTCTCAAGTAGCTTGGGATTATTGATGGAAGAGTTTTTGGAAGCTCCAGATCTAGCGGAATACCCAGAATTACGACTAACCTGTGAGTCGAGAAGACCTGAATCGGCTCCGGACATTAAAGATTCTTCCGCTTTGGCTTCGACTTGATCTTCTTCGTTGCGATTTAATTCCTTCCGCCGGCTTATCACCACTCGCACTTCGACTAGGGCTTCTCCGTTGCTTTCTTCGATGTTCTGACCTATCGCCTCGGACCTTCTCCATGGCCTTTTGTGCTACAATTCGTTCTCTGCTCAGACTCCGACTTCGCCGGCGCGATGGTGTTCTTAATTTTTCCGATGCAGCACTAGCAGCCAGGCCAGAAGCCGCCTCGGAGGTCAGAGCATCGCCTCTTGTTAAACTTCGACTGCGTTTTCGTTCTGGAGACTGTCCATCCAGGAAGCTATCGGCAGGCATAGATGAGATATCGGAGGCATTGTACAAAGCACTTTTCGATCCTAACTCGGTGGGTATCAGCGGGCTTCCATGTCTCATTATCTCAACCTCGACGGGTCTTCCACCACTCCTCGACGTAAGATTGGATTCTTCGGTTGTTGATCGGAAGGAGCTCATGCTGGCTTCGTCTTCTGGCGCAAACGGTCTGTTCTCCTTGGTGACATTCGATAACGAGATCCGTTTGGTATAGGATGGCCTTCGAGAACCTTTTCTGGACTCCGTAATCTGGATGTGGTCATGAGCTGACTTGCTTCGATTCTTCGATGACGGTTGTAACTTTGACACGAACCGATGGCCTTCGACCTCTCTCTTCTTTTCCACCTTCAAAATACTCGATCAACAATGAAGTTTGTGACTTGTTATTTGATAGAATACTATTGTTATCCTTATCGTGCTGCTGCTGCTTCTTCTTCTTGCGAGTAGCTATAGTGACTGGAGCACCGTCGTCAGGTATGGTGTATGCACTCTTATCAGTAACTCTTGAGCCCAGCTCGGTATTTTCGATTTCGTTCTCGGCGTCACTGTCCGCATTACTTGTTTCCGTTGGCGCAGGTAGAGGGGAGCTCTTGATTTTCTTGATTCGACACCCATTCTGATGAAAGCTCACAATTCGAATAAACGAATGGAGGGATGCATCAGCCGTCGGGTATGGGGGTCGAAAGGTTTGTGCAATGTACAAGAATACACCGGTGAAGAAAATTGGCGAAAAAGATGAATTAATTGAGATGATCCTCGAATGCTGGGACCTCAGCCTCAAAAAGATGCAGCTGAGGCTTTTTCCCCCTCGTGCAAGTGTGTAAGGCGATTGATTTAATTCAAGGACAAGGAAAATGGGATAAAACAAAACAAAATAAAATAAATAAAATAAAATAGTGAATGAAAATCAAAAGAAATCCATGCAATAATTGATTCACACACAGTCAATCAGTCAGTCAATCAAGAATCTCCTCAAAGAACCAAAGCAAAGCAATAATAACCTCCAGCTTGGATTGGAAGCACCAATGAACGAACCCTTTTTGCGGGACAAGTTTCGAGGATGATTGATTGGGAGGTTCCCACGGGCGATTATTGCAGCTGGAGCTTTCTATTCGTACTGAATTATCATGGGGAGGGGATTTAAGTTGATCTTTTAGAAATAGGCTGGAAGGAAGTTGTGCGTTGTCTATTTTGTTTATGCAGCTTGATTGTTTGTCTATCCAATGAAAAGGATTAGTCTGAAGCGAATAAATTTCTGGATGAGAGGACTTTTCTATTACTGTACTGTGACCAATTGAATGATGGCGATGAAGCTTTTGATGGATTGATTGTCCTTGAGATATGTATCGTTTGACGACTTTTTTATTTTATGTTTTTGGTAATGGAGTTGAAGGTAGGTAAGGAAGTAGGCAAGTAGGTCAGTAGGTACTAGGTAGGAGGGAGGGAGGTAGGGGGTAGGAAGGTGTGGGTAGGGTTAGATAGTTTGTACGAGATACCAACTAGGTAGGTAATGCAGGTATTTTAGGGTGATTGGGACCAGCTAGAGGTAGGAAGGATAAGGACGGAGAGAGATAGGAATCATAGGATAGGATGAGGTAATTCAGTTTGTGATTGAGTGTTATAGTATAGTTAAGAGGTTAAAAGAGAGGGAGGTTGGAGAGATGGATTTGGGGAGGAGGGGAGAGGACGTAGGTTAGAGAAGGTTAAGAGAGAGGTTAGAGAGAGGTTAAACCGTTAGAGAGCTGGATTGCAAAGGTTACGAGTATACTAGTACTCCGTAGATGGTAAAAGGGAGATCAGAGAGATCAGAGAGATCAGAGAGATCAGAGAGATATTAAAGATATTAGGGAGGAGGTGACGAATTAGAAAGGGCAGAAGAGAGGCAACCTTAAGAGTTAAAACGGGACCTCGGGAAGATGTTGATATGAGAAGATGAGAGAATACTCAGGATCCAATTGAGAGGTTACAACCAAGCTCTGCTCTTTCTCTTGCTTTTGCTTTTTCTTCTTCTTTCTCTTTCAAAGGTTACATACAAGACCATACAATACAATGCAAGAAGGTTATGAACGAATCCATATTTCTTGACTAGGATTTAACCTTACCGCCTTCACATCTTGTCTACTTTACCTATAACTTCCTAGTAGAGGAAGTAATTCCGGAATATATAATCAGGGATTCAGGGCTTTTGATAGAGCTTTGACAATTGACTAGTAGATGAACCTTTTTCTGGATTAGATTTGCATGATTGGGTATGAATGATGTTTCAGATGATGAATACTTTAGGTAAGGAAAGTGTAGCAAGGAGCAGTACGGGAGTAGTTACTAGGTAGATAGATATCCAAGGTACGGAGAGTAGTTATTAGGTAGATATCCAAGGTACGGAGAGTACTTTGTAGTTACTAGTTAGTAATTAGGTAGACATCTAAAGTACGGACGGGTAGTCTAAATAAGAAGATCGAACATTCATTCAAATATAATTAACCTTGGAAGTTTATTATGACGCTCAAAGCTATGAATTTGATGATACTGTATGAGATTAGATGAGAATATCAGATGAGACGAGATGAGACGAGATGAGATGAGATAAGATGCAATGTGATGCGATGTGATGCGAGTGATGAAGTGTCTAGTTGGGTAGGGACAGGTGGTAGTGCTAACAATAATTATCTATATTTATATTGATGTATTCAAATAGCTATTTGCTGATATTCATTGTAGTATCAGGCACTACTTCTGTTTATCCTATTTACTCTCGACTAGATATGCATACTACAGAGTAGGTAGGTAAGTAGATAGGTAGGTAGACATAAGTTGAATTCTATCATATCACATCTTTCAAACATTGAAGATCAAACATCATTCATTCATTCATTCATTCAGATATCACAAATCCATTACATCTTACAATACATCATTTAACATCAATCCATAACGGATAAGTATATACATACATACTCTGTACAAAGTAATCTTACAATATTACTCAACATACTCTCTAATACAATCATAAAACAAGACTCGCTTCCCTTCTACCCCTCTCCCAACATGCAAACAACCGAAGAAATACAACCCAACCCAACCTAACCCAACCTAATTTAACCCATCATTTTCATCATTTTCATCACAAAAATCAAGAAGCATACTAGGTATTCAATTAGTCAGTACAAGTAATAAGTAGTACTTGTATGTATACACCTGCAACCATAAACCAACCACTTCCTATCTTTTCTATACTTTCCTTGTATCTCCCTGTACTCTTCAAATTTAAACTACTATTGCATCCCGAGGTCATTCTCTACCACTATCCTATATCATCACATCACACAGCAAAAATCAACATCGTTCGACATCTACCAAATTCATCCATTCATATATATACATACTCCGTATACATATATCACCATACAAATAAACACATCCCTTCAACAACCCCCTTCTATCTTCCCACATTACATCTAATACAAACCAAAATCCCCCAAGAATCAAGCACCCCCAAAATCCCTCCCTCTGTACATCCATCCATCCATCCATCCCTAACCGAACCCCCAACCCCCAATCAATCCATCCCCAACCCCCAAATTAAAATCCCCCCCCATTACTCATCCATCCCAAACCAAAGCACAGCCACCTAGCCACAAAATTATCCATCTACCGTTGGTCAGTATCCCATTTCCAATATCTCCCTCACACCCTACTCTAGATCTAGAGTCTGCACAGAATACATATCACATCAACTGTTCAAAAATCAAGATATGTATGTATATTATTAGCACATCGAATGGCTGATGCTGTATTATCCTACTTACTTACTATATTAGTAGTCTAGTTAAGATTTACCTCCCGATATCAATACCATATTCCGTACTGTACTTGTATACCTCCACCCAAACAAATATACCCACCCAACCATACCCACTGACCATTTCCAAGTTCCAAATCACCATCTGGACAATCAAAAACACAATATCAAACAAACAAATAAATAGATCAGATCCCCCATAACCAAATAGCGTAGCGGCGCTGTACCAAATAACACTTATCACCTTACAGTAGAACCTGGTTGTACCGGACTTGATTACACCGGGAATCTTGATTATATCAAAACTATTTTATATTTATATCACATTTTATATAAAAATAATGGAATTTTCGAATATAATAGAATACTAATATAGTTTTTTGAAATTTTAGTATAATTAAGTATTTTAATATAAATTTATATAAGATTATTAGTTAATATATAATAATTTACAAAAAAAAGCTTATTATATAATCTTATTAAAATTTCAATTTGTATAGATTATATAAATGTATATAATACTATGTTAAACTATATAGTATTTGTATAAATCCTGTATAAATTCTAATATATACTTGATTATATTAGAATCCTAGTTATACTAAAGCTAATTGATCGAAATTCTTCATCCGGTATAATTAAGTTCTACTATACCTACCTACTTACCTCACCTATCTTTAACTACTTGGTACATAAACCTATATTAATTCTACATCGTGTATTATTAATAAGTCGCCTACCCTACTCTCGCCCACCCCCCCCATTTGATCAACATTTTACATTAAAAACGATTATTTTCATATATTTATAACTCTAAAAAAAATGAATATATATTTTTTTAAATTTTAATTAAAGCTTTTATATATATTTATTAATAGATTTTGAAATCTTGGATTTTTATAATTTTTTTTATAAAGAGTAATATAAAATTATAAAAAATTAAAATTTTCGATTTCAGACTTGTATAAAAATTATATACAAAATTAAAACTTTGAAAAAAAGATTATGACTTTTTAAATAAAAATAGTTAAAAATAATCTATAAATTTTATAGAATCTATTATACAATATATAATGAATAAGCTATTGAAAATAATATAATAATTTATAATTATTAAGTAAATTGAAATTATAATTTTTTTATTTAAAACTTTATCGTTAAAATCTAAAAATCTATATTAAACATTTATTACAAATAATAATATATTATTGAGATAATAAATTCAATTAAAATTAGCTTTAAAATTCTTTAAAAAATATTAGAATCTTTTAACTATTTTTGTTAAATAAAGATAATTTCTTTTTAGAAATTTTAATTTTATATAAGATTTATATATAAAAAAAATTGAAATTTTAATTTTTATAATCTATTATTACTCTTTATAAAAAAAATCGCAAAAATTTAAGATTTTCAGAATTTATTAATAATTATATATAGAAGCTTTAGTTAAAATTTAAAAAATATATATCCATTTTTGTAAAGTTATAAATACGTTAAAATGGCTGTTTTTGGTGTGAAATGCTGGTCAAATGAGGGGGTAGCGAAAAATAGGGTAAGCGACTTAGATGATCTATGGATGATGTAGAACCGAACCTTTATAGATAGATAATATATAAGCAGATAAATAGATGAATAAATCGATAAATAAATAGCTATTAAAAGATAATAAATCCAAGGATAAAACCTTATTATAGAAAGACTAATCTCGCTTTAAATATACTATTAGACAATAAAATAAAGAATCTTCTTATAGATTAATATTAAAAAAAACTCTTTTTTAAGAATACCTTTCTCTATATTAAAGTAATAAAATATATAATATTATTTAAAAAATAAATTTATAGAATGTTTTTAAAAGTAAAATATATAAATTGTTAAATATTCTATTTAGTTAAGATTAATAATAATTAATATTAATCCTATTATTATAAACGCTTAAGAAAGTATTCTTATATAGAGTTCTTACTATATTATTATTATTATTATTATTATTATTATTATTATTATTATTATTATTATTATTATTATTATTATTATTATTATTATTATTATTATTATTATTATTATTATTATTATTATTATTATTATTATTATTTATTATATATTATTATTATTATTATTATTATTATTATTATTATTATTTTATTTATTATTATTATTATTATTATTATTATTTATTATTATTATTATTATTATTATTATTATTATTATTATTATTATTATTATTATTATATATTATATTATTATTATTATTATTATTATTATTATTATTATTATTATTATTATTATTATTATTATTATTATTATTATTATTATTATTATATTATTATTATTATTATTATTTATTATTTTATTATTATTATTATTATTATTATTATTATATATTATTATTATTATATTTATTATATATTATATCGTTAATTAGACTCTTATATCCTATCTATATAAACTAATTAAATTACTTAATAAACAAACCATCTAATAATTATCTACCTAAGTGTTCATCATCCATTCATTCAATTCAAACCCACCAACCAACCCCCTTCACATCCCGCACGTGGGATCCAAGACCCTCCCTAACCACCTGTTTCTAGGACAACGATGGTAGCGGGAAGAAACGCTTTTTCTAATTAAGAGGTGGGTGGATGAATAAATAAATTGATTGATTTATCGAATTGTTGAATGATGGATGGTTGATTGATCAAGAGCGAGGAATAATAAGAGTACTGTGAAAAAAACAAGTAGAGACTTAGAGAGGGAAAAGTTTAAGAGTAAAAGAAAAGGAGGGTGGCTGGGGGAAAGGGGGGGGAGGTAGAGTTAGTATATATGTATTATATCCTTAAGCGGATTTTAAAAGAGGTATACGCAAATATAAAACTTATAATTCTTTAACGAAACCTTAACAAGATTTTATAAAATCTCTAGATGTTATAGATTGAGTATCTTACTACTTATTGAAAAATCTAATTTACAAGAATTAGTTTTAAATATATAATAGTTAAAAAAAATATACATTTTAAAAAAAATAAATAAAAAATATATATTTATATTAAAATTAAATAATATAATAGATATTATAGCTGAACCTAATAAATTCCATTAAAAAATAAGATAAAAACTAAATTTTATATATTGTATTTAGAATTCTAATATCTTTGGCGGGTATAAATGGAATGAAATGGGCTCCTTGTATTCTCAAAGGATGAATAGGTGGTGAGTTGGAGGATGGGTTGAAGTATACGCCTACATGCAGCCAAAAACCGCAAATGCTAAGACGCAATATCATCTCTGCCGATAGATCCAACGAAGTCATTGATCTCTTCGACATAGCAAGCCACGGGTGATCGATATACAACTCCATATAATTCCCAACGAATCTCATTCGACTCCCGAGTCTTTGACCAAAGTTGGCTGGCTGGGTGGCTATTTATCTCAATACCAAGTTCAAGTTCCAATCTCTTTCCCATCAAGTTCTCAGAAGTACTCAAGATCTTGATTCGTGGGGCTCTTTTGATGGGTTCTTGTTGATCTGTTGTGATGATTTTGATGATTCTCTTGGGGTGTTGATGGTAGGTAGGTACCCATGATACACTCGACTACTACACTTCAAAAGTCTGTGGAAATACAGAGATCCAAATGATCAGCTTGGCTTTTGTCACTTTGCTCATACCTATGTCTAATCAGAGACGAAAACCAAAAGGTTCCTTTTTCCATACTCATAATAGATCTTAATCCAACCTTGATTCCTCAAAATGTATCGATCATGACTTTCTTCTCGTATTTTCTTTCTCGGTTCGTGAAGATAAGTTGGTCGATAGACTGGTTGCGCCACAGCTCCTTTTCTTCAATGGTGGAAATACTAGTATTGTATAACATGCGTGGTTGAATACTTATCATCTTTGTTGTTCTTCTTAATATACTTCAAAGTATACACCATCAAAACATAATCTTCCTCCTCTCCTCTCCTCTCCTCTCCTCTCCTCTCCTCTCCTCTCACTGTCAAAAAAAACATACAAAATACTCAACATCCCATCTCCAACCACGCAACGCAACACAACGCAAAGCCAGAACAGTTCCATAGACCTCAACATCACCTTTCATCACAATATTGACACTTGGAAGTCTATCAGGAATATCACCTGAACATAGATTTTTGGTGGAATCAGGTCACTTTCTTAATCTCTGGAGATTCAATCTGTGATTACTGTTTGTTTATTCATTCCTATATCTATCTATTTATTTATTTATTTCGTTCTCTCTTTACCTCCTTCTTAGGCGTGTATAGATAACCCGACAAATGAATGAGTTGGTATAATGATAAATCCTTCCAGATCTCCAAACGAGAAGCAAACCCAGATCTTCTCAATGTACCAAATTTGTTGCCTGGGGACGCTTCTGGAAGCATGAATCAAAAGCAAGAAAACAAAACTTCCTAAATTCCTCCACCTTTACTCAATACATACCAAGAACACCCACCGCCGGCGTAATTTTGAGATGCACACTCCCGCTCCCAACGAGGTCACCGTTCTCAAAAACACATTTTCATCTCTCCATTCATAATGTCGTTTATATATTTCCCAACGTATGGCCATCACCATTCCCAATCCTCGTTACCAACCACTCTTACCGATTTCTCACCCCTCACTTCCTATTTCCCCACCCACAGCTCCGCAAGATAGCCCCCCGAGATCAAGTATTGCATCAGGACATAGATATCCGAATCTGAAAACTGAAGATAACGCCCTCTCGCCTCTCATCTCCTGACATGGGTAAGTAGCTGTTGCAAAGCATGTCTGCTATGAGAGGTACACCGGATGCCATCGTGTATACTACGGCTGGATATCAAAGTTGGGATGGGATGAGGAGATTGAGTAACGGGACCCTGGTCGTCGGCCATTATCATCAGTGGTGAAGATTACTGATATCTGGCGTGGAATTTCCCTTGACTGGATTACGAGTATTTTGTCGATGAAGAGTTTGCATGTGAAAGGGTTGATATCGAATGGGGAGTCTGGGTGATTGCGACTTCATCATCTCAAAATGGAAATTCAACAGGAAGCTAAGACTTGAGGTTTGTGGGGTATATATTATTTGGGGTTTGGATACACATCACTAACCTTGAAACTATCCTGTTCTTTTTTTAGCTTTCGATGTTGTGGGTAGGATGTAAAGAATGGATGGTTGGTTTGTAGAGTGGAAAAGTTGATTAAAGTTGAGGAACGATGAATAATAAATAACAAGGTTAAGTGGTTAACAAGAGATATTGTTTAATACTCAAGCCGAACACTGAAACTGACAGCAATGAAAAGATGTGTGTGTCTACCACCATAATTAATCCATTCTTCCCTCGTTTTTGTGATTTTGATCTAACTCTTACTTGCCATCCAACCCGCTCCCTTACCGTATCAACCCATCCCCAACAATCCAAGAAAACTCCCCTCACTTTCCACGTATTATATCAAAACATCCCGACAATTTCCTCGAGCAATACCCCATATATCTTTGAGCGATCAGGTCTCTAGGTAGAAAAGGTTCCTCTACATAAATACCTAATCTTGGCCACCTTCAGCTGCTGCGTTACCAAAATCTCAGAACTGTCACGTCACGCTTTCATCATCCGTCTCGGTAAATCCACACGAATGCCGAATGCGCCACGGCATGCCAAATTCTCACCCCTAAACCCATTTCCATATATATCGTATCCTACAAGGATATCCACGCTCCTAACGTGGGCTCCTCGTTCCCGCATCGAACTGTCTCCTTTAGTATGGGAAAGCTTGGAGATGAGCACCTGACCAATACTCACTCCGTATATCCGAAGCTGCATTTTAGACAATGACGTTTTACATTTGTGTCGCTGTTGGAGGTTGGCGCAGCCGTTGGAGGCTGATTCCAATACGCATTTGAAATCATATATTGGATGGCCGTCCTCATGAACCATGGGTGAGAGAAAAGAAGAGAAAAAGGCACAAGGAGAGAAAAGCCAAAGGAAGATGTCATGCTGAGCCTCGCACCGCTGATCAATATCAATATCGCACGTGGACGGTCCCATCGAAGACCTACATATGTATGACTTGCTGATTCGATGAGCCATGAGCGGTTTTTTGGATCTCGCTTTATATGAGGAAATTGACGCCAAGTCCAATCGTCTTCCCCGTATTTCCCCCGGCGATTTCTGCCAATATTACAGAAGGTAGTTGATTAAATTTCCACACAGCACAAAGCCCATATGTGATTGTTATACCACCACAATAGTCGAGGAAGGGGTGGGTTGAGGTTAGGTTTACCTGGTGGTTTATATACTGGAATTCAAAGTATCAGACATATCCATCGCCAACCTCGAAATTTTTGCTCTCAATGTAGTCTATGGAAGGGAGGACGACTTTATAGTAGTTTTCAAGGTGATAATATGCATAATACCGTTAGACGTATTATTTGCACAGCAACTCAAATGTCACATGGTCTATTTCCCGACACTAACTTTCTGGAATTGATGTATGGATTTGACACGTGTGATGCTTGAAAGATATGCAGTGTGGATTTATCTGTGTCTGTTTATGATCTAGCTGTGCTATCGAATATCTAGACAGGTATCTTTGAGCAAGAGTCCATTCTAATCTAGTGAAGACTAGTTAGCCCTTAACCTCCCGAACAAATTAACTTAACCGAGCCCACTATCCCGCGCTAGATGTTCAAGGTACGTCGAGAGAAGATGGAATATGCAATGCTGTCAATAATCATTCTCTCGGGATTGAGTACAAGTTTCAATGCTGATATTGCTGAGCATACGTAGCTGACCCAAACCCCATTGGATGCCCGATTCCACTCCAACACCCGTGTACTGGGTCAACTTCTTTCCAATCTCGAGCTATCATCTAGACTCAATACTTTCACGGTCCAAGCGAGAGAGCATGAGCTGATCTGTTCAATAATGGCTACTATATCCAAGGGCTAATAGTCAACAATAACTTACAGGAAAGGCGGAGCAATCACTGCTCCAACATAGCTGATTGTCATCCATATGAATATACCACCACACTCACTGCCACTTTGCTCAAGCTGGGCTTGGGAAAGACTCTGAGTTTTCTTTGCATTACCAAAAATTACGCTTCAAACGTCAAGTGATCCCCAGCTGGCGATACACTTACATAGTAGTAGAAGGGCAGAAGATAGCCATAGTTCCGAAGCCAAGAAAGCAGAACAGTGCGATGGATTTCTTTATCCACAGACCCCACAAGCCATAGCACACCAGCCGTAAGAAAACACATTCTCTCAGACGTCTCCTGCCGAGAAATCCTCGTCCCGGCTTCATGACACCGACATGCAGTATGAACCCCTCGATTCACCCCAACATCTGACAATTGACAGCCCTCAGGACCTGCAATCATGTAGCCAGTGGAGCCCAGAGTGCGTCTTAATCCTACCATGACTTCTTAGGAATTAGATGGCGCCTCCCCTGGGGTCTCTTCAATATCAACATTCAACACACATGAAGCTTCAAAGGTCACGCTGCGGATATGTCCCGTGACCAAGGCCTGCATTCAGATTGCAAGGCTCTTATAACAACCGCAATAGTAGTAGTAGTAAACTCTTAATCGATTTGATCTAACTATAGCTAAGCTACGCGGACCATGCGATGCGCCTATTATTATGTATAGTATAAGATTGTACCAGGAAAAAATAAAATAAACAGCCTGTGGCCCCCCGGAAGATTTTTGAGTAGCCTATGAGAAGAATCCTTAATGTCTTGCACTTATAGCCCGTGATTGTCTCAAGGATAAAGACGATATGATTTGATATAATCCCTATTTCGTTGTTCGGGTTAGTATGTGTTTCGTCAACAACCGCAATATGTGTCGGGAATCTCACTGCAATTCACTTCGAAAACATAGACACATCAGCCCCGAGGAGGCAGACGCTCACTACGACGTATCCATTGGCGGAGCTGAAAGGGTCGTCGGGATATTCCCGGCTCGGGTATTATCGATGCTCGCCAACTATCGCAGAGAGGTCAAACATGATAGCCATCAACCCGACGACCCGCTCAGCAACTCGAACGGATCTGAAATAATTCAAGCATCTACGCCTGTTTCAACAGTCATGAAAATTCTCATCGGCTAGTCAAGATCTCATAGTGTGTGGGTCATGTGAGAATATGTAAAAGACAACAACTTGCACAGGTGCCACTGACTCTTGAAATTCTGAAATAGAATATCTCGAAGCATTGTCCTCGCTTGGTCTAATGTCGCTTCCATAGGTTCAGTATATAAACAGGGGGGTTGATCTGCATCTTCTCCGAACAATGCTTGTGAGTATCTATTCAACTTGATCGAAAATGAGAATGAGGCGCCATCGGCGCTCGCTGTAGGCGCTTCAATATGTTACAATAAGCTGTTTTTCACAGCCGTAGTTGTGGTACTTCTGCTAGCACTTTTGGAAACTGGAAGGGATATTTTAACGATTATTTTCACCATAAAATCTATCCTCTATCCTCTATCCTCTTCTCTCTTCCCTCTTCCCTCTTTCCTTCCTTCTATCCAAACATTGGCGTCCAAATTGACACACAAAAACAGAATGACGGAAACTCAGTTAGAGAACACATGTCGAAACCTTTCAAAGACCACCGGATAGCATATAGAAAGTAGGCCTTCAAAAGAGTATTCAGCATCTCATATACCTCGGCTGTGGCCCAAAAAAAACACTTGACGAGAGTCTCATAGGGACGAACGTAAACACGGCAATCACATTTCTCAGCCCAGCTTCTGAGGGGTAGAGAAAAAGGCACAGTTTAGTCGAATTTTATATAGCAACCCAAATATATTTCTAGTATTCATCACGTCAATCTATATTTCCCTGCTCGACTGAAAGCCTCCATGAGAAGAAACCACCACAAGATCCATGATCAGAACGTGACAGTCAACCACGCTTCGCAAAAACAACATCAAGTCTATCCACCTTCGATAAGAGCGTGAAAGGTATGTGCAACCAAGCACATTTAAAAGATGTCCAATCCAACAATACAATGCCCAAGACCTCACTGCTCGAAACATTCGCAGCTCAAGAGCAACAAAGCGTAAAAGAATGACATAACAATCCTCGACATCATCATGAAATTCTCCAGATTCGAAGAACGATATCGGAGAAACGAATTTCACCCCGCGAAACATCAGCATTGCCTTGCTGGCTGCTCATTACCATGTAAATCTTAGAATATACGCCATCCAATACGATCGCTACCGTGGGAAGCCCTCGTCATCATGAGCCCGTGTGGAGATTCCAAGATGTGCAATGGTTTCCCCGAGAACAAAGGATCAACAAATGCGATTTTGATAAGCTCGTGATAGGAGAGAGGTGCAGAGCACAGGGCTCTAGCAGAGTTCATAAACGAAGAGCATAAGCTATATATAACCGTGACAAAACCAACACGGACAATTGAAGACCGAATAAGTTGCTAACGAAAATTCGATTGACTTTCCAAGAACTAATATGGAATTACCTGGGTACTCTGCATTCTCACATTCACTTGAATGTTTGGAATTAATTTTGTCGCATGCACGCATTTCTCAAGCAGTTGATGTTGGACAATGATAATGCATAACATTCAAAATTGAGACGAGAAGACAGCCCAAAGCAGATACCTTTCCATCCAGCCCGAAAACATTCCACAAATGTTCTGTATATAAACCAATAATATGTATACAGATCTCGCATAGCCTCTCCAAGCCCCCTAGTTTACAACTTGCTTCCTACCAGACTTCCTCCATCCAACGCAATGGTGGCTCCATTAACAAAACTTCCTGCTCTACTGGCCAGAAACAAACACGCTCCCGCTACATCCTCCGGACTTCCAATCCTACCCAGGGGAATCCCGCTCACAATCTCCTCCTTAAAATTTTTAAGGGTAGCCGCCATCATCTTACTCTCGAATGGCCCGCAAGCCAACACATTGCTTGTGATATTTCTTTTCCCCAGATGATTCGCAAGGACTCTACTCAGCTGGTGCAATCCTGCTTTACTTGCGGAGTATGAGAAGGTTTCGAGGGCAGGGACGCGGATCCCGTCGACGGATCCGATGTTGATGATCCGTGCTGGGTCTTCGGGTGTGGAGGCGGCTTCCATAAGAGGCGTGAGGGCTTGGGTAAGAGTAAAGACTCTCGTAAGATTAAGAGTCAAGACTCTAGTCCACGCCGCGTCTGGGAATTCCGCATATGGAGCCCCCCAATTACTGCCAGAATTGTTGACCAAGATATGCAGTTTATTCTCTTTCTTTTGCAATTCATCCACCATGCGTTTGCAATCTTCGAGCTTGTAAAAATCGGCGGGGATGGCGTGTGCGGAGCCTTTGCCTGCGAGAAGGAGTTGTTAGGGCCGATTGGATTGATAGGATTGGGAGAGAGTACCAAGTGCGTTTAATTCTTTGCAGGCTTCTTCGCATGCTTTTGCATCGCGGGATGAGATGTAGACTTTGGCTCCATTCGTGACGAATCCCTCGGATATCATTCGTCCTATTCCCTTCGCACCGCCCGTAACTAGAACTACCTTGTCCTTTTGATCTCATTAGATCTTAATTTGCTCAAGGATACAATTTGATTGCTTACCTTGACGTTGAAGAGATTTGCAGAGTCCATGATTGATATTGAAAGCTTGCAGATATAATTCGTGGGAGGTAGGGGAAGAATGGATTGAAGTTGCGATGCGGAGGTCAAATCATTCATATTCATATCATTAACCTATCCGGGGATGCATGAGCCTCGGCTTATCTATACTGCCAAGACCAGGGGTAAGCTCTGGTTTGCCCCACTAGCGCACCCAAGATCCAAAGGTATCGTTTGCTCTTGCGAATTGTTTGAATTTTAATGTTACATTGTATCTAAAGGACAATCAAAGTCACCCACCACAGAACCGAGGTCAACAAAGGAGACAACTTGTACCAGTACTCAACCTGGGAGAAGATCAAGAGGATAGGTACAAACATGACCTCAAATACCAGTCTGTCTGGTTAGTCAATCCCTCTTATAAAAACATCCAGAATAGCACTGAACAAATCCAGATACCCGGGCTCGTCTTAAATCTCAATTTGAGGGCCAAGATCCAGCAGGCCATGGTGAAAAGTGGGATCAGCTCTGGAAAGACAAAATCACTCCTTGGGATAACGAATCGCCCAATCCAGCGCTCATTGATATCCTGAACGAGCGGGAAGATCTTGTTCCGAAGAAAGCTGATGGTTCAAGGAAGAAAGCTTTAGTTGCGGGATGTGGAAAGGGATATGATGTCCTGCTGTTGAGTGCTATGGGTTATGATTCTTATGGACTAGATATTTCCGAGACAGGTTTGCAAGCTGCTAAGGACACTGAAAACGAGAAAGATGGAAAGGGTCTGTATACAACAAAAGGAGTTGAAAAAGGAAAAGTTACCTGGATTTTTGGAGACTTCTTCAAAGATGATTTCTTAAGAAATGTTGATGGAGAAAAAAGATTTTGATTTAATCTATGATTACACGGTATGTAATTTTTCAAATCTATGGTATCAAGATTACTAATTCTTGAGTAAAGTTTGGCTGTGCATTACCTCCTGTGTTAAGGCCGGCGTGGTCCAAACGATATCATGAGCTCCTCTCTCCAGAGGGAAGACTCATCTGTCTTGAGTATCCTACTACTAAATCTCCATCGATTGGAGGTCCGCCATGGGCCATGCCTCCAAGAATCTACGAGGGTCATTTGCCACGTCCTGGCGAAGTATTGCCATACACCAAGGAAGGTTGTGAACTAGAAATTGAGAGGCTTAGCCCACCACATCCTAATGGCCTTCAGCGTATCGCACATTTTCATCCCAAGAGAACCAACAAGGGCGGATATGATGAAGATGGTAACGTGAAGGATTGGATCGGTGTTTGGTCGCATTAAATAAATTCCCTCCTAGAAATTAGAATGAAAAGTGTGACTGGTACTTTGTGCAGTATCATATCTCTTACGGTGCTTTTCGAAGTGAATTGTAATGCTCCCCCAATCCAAATCCATGTCGGTAGTATGCTAGATAAATTGTTTCCAATTTGTTCTCGGTACCAGGTTCAATCTTCTGGGCAGCTCCATTTTGTAGAACACAAATCTCGACGTTATATGTTTTTGCAAGAGCAAGAAGCTCCAAATGGCCACCCCATTCCGCAGTGTCTCTGATTTTGTGAATGTAATTCTCGAGAGGTTCGTCCAGGAATGGAACAAAATCATCTGGATGTCCCTCCATGTAAGTTGCAGCCGCTTTCCGGACTACTTTGTAGCGCTGATCGTCTTTCAATCCTTCCGCTTCAGTTCCGAGTGGTATTCCGACCTGGGATAATTGGTCCGCAATCGCAGAAAAAAGACAATGTCCGTCTGGTCGGATCTGTTTCTCCTGTAGGTTTCTTGAGCTAAACTCCTCCTGCATTCTCTTCCTCTCTACTTCTTTTTCATCCGGCATATTTGCTGCTTCTTTTCTAGCTTCCTCCACCGCAGCTTCTTGTTCCGCTGCTCTCCGTGCAAGTCTTTCTTTCTGTCGGTTGCGTTTCTTAGGCTGTCCTGCCTCGGCTTCTGCCGTTTCCGCAATCGAAGATTTCTCCAATGAGTCCGTGATATTGTCGACTCCATTTGAATCAAGCCCATTTGCAGAAGTGTCTGAAGCTTCGCCGTCAAGCTCTGGAACATCATCAATATCAGGAACGACATCCCCATCCAGAGATGCTATTTCTTGAGCTTGACGTTCTTTCAATTGACGTTCCAATTCTTCGCATTCATTGTTTACACCTTTGCGAGTCTTCTTCGTCGCACCTTTCTTCTTCTGGGTTATGCGCCCTTGCAGGTCCTTTTGCTCCTTACGATGACGACTTTGCATTTCTTCGAAGCTCTCCATGTTGGATTCGTATTTTTCGTATTTTTCGTATTGGGTGGTTGGCTTGTGTTGTACGGAGTAATTAGTAGTAGTGGGCATCAAAGTGAGGGGCAGATCTTATGAAGAAGTGACCATAGCTTCCTTCGTACACCGCCTTTTCGGCAGAATTCCCAGGTGTTCTCCATAATCTTACTATACGAATAACAATAACCGCGGAGAAGCAGAATAGAACATTCGAATTTCGAACCCCTTTTCAGATATTCAACCAGATCCATGGATGAAACTTAAAACTTGATTTTGGTAGTCTTTACCACTTTTTGGCAGAATAAGCTCTAGCCTTATGGAGAGGCGGTGGAAACATGACTGATTGATACTTTATTTCGTTGTCCACCAGTGGTCTTCATGATCAACAATATAATATCGCTATCGCATTTGCTCGGTACCATCTTGGCGATAGTTAAGACGGGCGGCCACGTTATAGAAACCAAGGAGACTAAGTTTTCCCGACATAAATTGGTCTAGGGGGCAGTCTTGGATCATCAGTAAAGAACCCGCTCACCTTGATGCAATACCCTGAAAATCCTTGGGACCCGAAGTTTATCAATTTTTCTAGAAGAGCTGTTGATTGTGACAGCTTATGATAGCTTATGAAAGCTTATGACAGTTGAGATACAGTGTTTTGAGTCATCTAGAGTATAACCAGCAATACGGATCGATGTTCGAAGCACTCCAAATGTACGAGTAAGAGTGACCTTGGCTGGAGAAACTTGGAAATTATCTTACAAGTTCTGAGGACCATGGCATCCTTGTTCGCAACGTATTGAAATTCCTCACTCTCGTGGCTGGCATGATAGAGCAATGATGAAATGAGATTAATCTACACTTATTCCCCTCCTTTTATTTTGCCGAAGTTATTGGTGAAAACCTTTCTTGCTTAGTGGCCTAGAATCTTGATCCTCACAAGGTGACGACCATCTTTTGCTTTAATTGATACGTCAAGTTGTCACGCCTTATCTAGCAGTTATGCTCTCGAATCAAGCTGCTATTTCCGTTGGGCCAGTTTCACATCTTCAACTTACATGGCCTAGTGCATTGCTTTCATCACCTTGTGGGCAATTTTTGTTGCAGCGCGCTTTCGAAGCAAAATTTCTGGTAAACTTCGCCTTGGCTTTGACGTAAAGTAACGTGTTTCTCTTTGAACTCAACAGTATTCTTCGATTACAGACTTCTCATGAGGGGAGCATTTGAGTCTATACAATGATGATTTTGACGATACGGGAGTACTAGTTGAGCAGGCTTAGTGGTGAGTTCTTTTGTGTTATGCGTTTTTCTTAGTACAAAGAGCGTTTCAATTGAAAAGTCAGATTCGTGTCGGACATTGTCACATCATGTCAACTCATATTGTCCCAGCTCTCCAAGTTACAATTTTTAGAGACGGGCAACCCGTTCCTGGGTATCTTCGTTTGGGTCCATGCATTTCTTCTCTTCTGAGGACCAATAAGATTGATCAACAAGCAATAGCCTCTTCATGATTATAACTATTCTTTATCTTCCAACCGATGCATGGGCTATTATAATTTCACAATCCCCTCGCAAGATAGATCTATAAGGTTGACCAAAGGTGTTCGCACTAATAAGAAGTTAAGAGGAACAAGCTGACATGAATCATCCGTTTAAGTCACCAGGTGAAACGAAAGTATAAGATGAGAGTTCTGGTGAATTATGAATAGATTCTGCAGAATCTGGCAAAGGAGTTATGTGATAGCATTCCATCGTAGCATGATAGTCAATCGAGAATGTAGTATATGGAGTACAAAATAATTTCTGGTGTTCAGGGGGTCAAAATCGTATGGGTTTTTAACGAGCTTATGAACTTCAAGAAATCTAGAGAGTGCCCAGCGAGCTGAAGAGGGTTCTTTCACATGCAAGTAAGTGCCTTGTATGATTTTTCCTAATTAATGGTTGAATTTTAGGATCCAATCAGTATTATGACGTTACTCCTCTATTTCATGTAAGCTTTTAACAGTTGTAACCAGCGGCGCAGCCAGTGCTCATCTTTCCACATATACTCCGTACTTCTTCCTTCTCTTCCTCCTTGAATTTAACTTCCTTTTCTCTTTGTACATGGTTTCCCCTCCACATTCCATGATTGGGTCTATCAAATACCTTACTTTACCTCTAAAGGCTACGGCATCTTTGCCCAGACCTATTAGGCTACGGTGGTACCGACAAGCCTAACGCGGTAGAGCGATACATCTTCAAGGATACTGCTGCTGATATCATTGACCTGCTTATCGACGAACGGATTGAAAACGTCGACGCCATATTCCATGAGTTTGGTAGCCTTTTCCTATCTCAGGTTATCAAGTATTATCCGTCCAGGTTCCTCTCGAGTACTTCCCTGGCAGTTCCATTTTGGGCACTAGGGGTGCTGTCTGACTTGAATAGGGTAAAAGCGATAACTGAAAAAGAGCTAGGGTTTGAACAAATCTGGAAATATTCTGTTTTCCCTTGAAGAGAATTCTTGGAAAGTCATGGATGAACATGTACATATAATGCTAGTACTTAGAATCGAACCATCCAAAGTTCCACAAACTAGCATCTCCTACGTAGCCCGAAAGTTTTCTCTCTCTAATGTACGGCTGGGAAGCTTCCACGGCCATGAAATTCTATCCCCCAAGCGCCCTCCCAGCCTCTAAAACCCAAATCTATCGTCCCCGCTCTGACCTGGCACACTTTATACACATCCACCCGCTCTCATATATTACCCAATGCCAGTATCGTTGCCGCAGGGGACTAAAACTCGGCGCTCAGAAGGAAATCAAGGAAAACTGGACCCACAAATTCTATGCCGAGCTTTGTATATCGAACAACACCATAAGAGTATTGTTCATATGGAGAGTGTGTCGAGGCGGGTGCAGCGTTGTGCCAAGGATTTGCTTACGAGGCAAGTGGGGATTGCCGGGCATTGGCTGCAGTTCGCGGCGAGGAATGAGGTTCGTCGATTCTTGGAGGACTTCTTCGAAGGGAGGATAGCGTGAGGGGCAGCGGAAATGACGGAAAGTTGAGATGGACAGAAGCTGAAATGATGGGTGAGTGAAGTGAGGGGAGGGGGAGGGGGGTGGAGATGGGGTCGGAGGGGGGCTATTTAGGTTTTGGGTGGGCTATTTTTATAACCGGGCTATTTTTGGAGCAATCATGACGATGTTGTGAAGAGCGAGTCAAGGGATCATGGCAAATATGCAGAGGAGATGAAGAATTAAAGTGTTAAAAAATTTATTCTACCTTTATCCTATTTCACAGATATGTAACCCTTTTATAAAACAAATGAAATTCCATATGGTATGTATCATAGATCGTGGCTGCCCCTGTCCATTCCACAACCCGATCCCGATCCTCCACTGCAAAATCCCCATATCAAAATCCGCCAATCCCAAACTCCAAGGTATTTCAAATCACCATATATCATCCCTACACTACCCCCGAAAATCATGATATTCGCATCCCTGACCCTCTAAACTTGAAGCTCCATATAGTTGTGACCCAAGGTCTTCTTCTGCCAGAACTTCCATCCGGAGAAGTATGGGCGTGTGGAATCGGACTCATCGGTGGCGTAAAAGGACTCGAATGCCGCAATCTCACTGGGATGGATGGAGGTGAAGAGGAACATGAGGTTCATGATGAAAGCACCATCAAAGATAGTCAAAAACATCTCGTTCTTTCGGATGACGCCGGTGTTTCCTCCCATGTTTTCACACAAACGAACCACCGATCGGATCGCAATGATGAAAGAGGCAACGTATAAAGCGATGAGATGCTTCTTGATTGGGATATCGCTGCGGGAAGACTTTGGGTCTGAGGTTGCGAGAAGACGTTCGGTAGGGTTGCGAGAGAGGTTGTATTGGAACTTTCCGGCGGTGAAGACAAAGATGGCGAGGAAGAGAATCTGTTCACCCAATCCCATCATGACGAGTCGGTTACCAAGACGAATCCAACTAACAGGCATGGTTGTCATAAGGCGGAGAACTGAACCGACGGCAAGAATAATGGTGGAGAAGCAATCGAAGAAGAGGAAGATCTTCTGGAAGCGGCTTAGACGAATTGGAGAAAGCTTTTCCCCGCCAACGGCTCGGACAATGTGTTCGTAGTACATGTAGATTGCTGCTGCCATAATGGTTGGTGCGATAAGGATACAGGTATATTGGATTCCAAAAGGAATAACTGAGAAGGTTGGTGATTCGAAGGATGAAATCATTCGGCAAAGATAACCAATCGCTTCGACTATTGGATAAAAATGTTAGTACGATTGCTTTTGGTCCCGAATCAGTGAAAGGGGGACTAACGTAAACCTCCAACTACTATAGGGATGAAGAATTTGGTTTTTGAGTGGTAGATCTGGTATGCATGTACGCCTGATGCTTGGATGAAGGTGGCTGCAAACATAGGCGCTGTTGCTATAGCTGGTTTATAACAGTAGTATGCACATGATGCAAGAGTCGCTGTGGCCACCATGATTACGGTTAGGTTATCGGTATTATTATTCGAAATGCGGGATATAGGTGTCAAAGCTATGATACGGATGTCAAAGCTATGCTATAGATTTAAAGATTAATCAGATGAAAGGCTGAATGTTTTTGAGAATGATAGGGATAGTGATGAGGATGAGGGTGGTGATAATGATCGGATTGATCTGATTGATGTATTATGATGAGAGGCATATTCTTCGAGGACGAACCCCTCAGCTATATAGGAATACATTGAATTCAACATATTGAGCATCGCACATTATCTTTGCTATGCGAAAAGACCGTCGTATGTCGCAACAGAATAAGACTTTCTAGCATCCCATGTTCAAATTTGAAAACATCACCGAATAGTACACCTTGGCACATGGTAAAAAAACGCTTAAGCTTGTTTTACACCAACCAGATGGCTTCGCATAGCGTATGGGGGGAATCTAATACTACGGTACTTTACCGCACTGTTAGTCCTTGGCTATAATAGTGGGATAAGTGGGCCCTCAATACCCCGAATACGCAAATGCGAAGGTCTAAAATGCGGGCAACTAGCGCGACTGGTATCCCTCCGCAGCGATCCTTTCACACATCTAATTCATCTTTTTGGGACCCGTAGGGCTTAACTGGTATCCCGATCATTGCTTCGGTTGCTTGTATACTCGAGGTCCATCTTTACCGGTATAATCTCCGAGTTTCATGTTACTATACATACATACCCGTCGATCATTGAGTGGCTGATTGTTTCTAATAATAATAATGCGAGTCTCGGGGGCAGAAGGAGGAGGAGTCTTTTGATAATATACATACTGGGCTGTGTATCTAGGTCTGGAAACGACATGCAAGGGATCGTCATGCTAACCCAATTGTTGGGCAAATGGAACTAAAGTTGACGAAACTCTGATACTGTATTGGAAATCCCAACCAATATTCTTGCTGAAAAGGACTAACGTCAGAGAAACTTTGATAATGGAAAGATATCTCTGATTGGACGTTTGATTCAAAGTAAACAATTATTGTGATAGATGTATGAAAACTTCAAACAAATTTCTAGTGAAGAGGGTAAACTTTAATGGGGGAAAGATACCTGGATGATCTAACCTCAGACATACTGTCATCGTAACAAATTCTTCTGGCGAAAAGGGCCTGGGTAGCTTTGGTCATGGAAACATATCTGATTGGGGATTCAGTTCGAAACACAGCCAACATACCAAGGTGATACACTGTTAGAGCGCACCTTCCATCGATGTTCTAGAAGGATTTGAAAAGCCAAGACCCAAGGTATGGGCGAATTACGCTGAAGGTTGATCCGCTTCATACCCTTTAGGTTTTGTCCATCGTAAGATGCACGGCTTTGGACCGGTATCCGATATCCCACCCTCGAACTGAGAGCTTTGCCATCAGCAATAGAGTCCGTAGATGGGTCATGATCCAAGCTGAGGACACTTGGTGAGCCTACCACCGCTGCACTTCTCCTCTAGCAGGCGTTCCCATACCATCTACCATGGACTGTCCACCCCGCTATCATGACAATGATAGGATTCAAATCTTCCTGCCTGTTGCTTCTTTCATCTAAGCTCACCCAAAGAACCTTGTGTGCCAGTCTACCAATGACCGCAGGATGTCCACTCCGCTATTACAGTAGTGAGGAGGCAAAAATCCACTTGCCAGTTGCTTCTTTCATCTAAGCTCACCCCGAAGACCTCTTGTGCTAATCTACTAATAGCCATGAAGATTGTCCACTCCCCTTTGTGATGAGAAAAAACCAAAAATCCACTTCTCTGTTGCTTATGCTTGCTTCTTTCATCTAAGCTCATTCAAAAAGTCTTATCTGCTAGATTTCCAGGGCTTATTTTGTGGAAATCTACTCCGTCTCGATCTCCCAGATGTTTGAATACTAGACCCGATCCACCAGATCTTGCCCTTTTAGATCCCGTCTTCGTTCTACTGGCTCAAACCGGCCATCACAATTTTATATAGTTTCCCTTCATCCCCAAGGTGATATGTTTTTGCGGGGAAACGGTCTTCGTGACCGCGGAGATGATCACGGTATCGTGCAACACAGGGCAAAAGATAATGTAACGTTATGGTCTGTCTCGAGAAGTCCAACTGATTCGTCGCATATTGCCCACGTGGAGGGATGGACCCACCATGAGGCTTTGAGGTGGACAGTATTTTGAGATACCGGTATGTATGTTGAGTCCTCATCATCCATGTTCAGTGTTGGACAGGATTCGTTATAGTCTAACAAGGGGCGGGCGCGTGCGTGATAGTGTGATGCTGCCCAAGTGCCAAAGGGTATGATCAATATAACCTTCGAAAGATCCTTCTTGGCAGGTACGATATCATCGTTCAATAAAATGTTGAGCAATCTTAATCGAATAACAAGCAATGGACAACCCGAATAAGCAACGGACAACCCGAACAAGCACTTTCAAAAACAAGACAGCGTTCGACTGCCCGATCGTTCTATAAGTAAGGTTACGTAACCCTACATCCTCTTTTGGTCATGATTAAATATTAACATGATGAGGAGCGTGCAGCAGCGTCAAGAGTCAAGACCAATACTTTGATGATTAAGCCAGTCTGCATCCTGCTCGTGGTATAAGACTGCGCGATATTGCATCTTGTACTCCGTACAGAATGAAACTGGACTGCAAATGAATTTGGAGTTTTCTCATCAAGAGGAATTATTATTTGCGGGCTTGTTGCTTACAGCAGCCACCAACGCCGATTGACCAATGATATCCCCCGATGAACTTTGGGAACCATATCAAACTGTTAAAGCCATTCAAACAACTGGCATGGCATCGCCAATAGATTTTTGGTCAAGTCAATGCATACTCAGCATCGGACATATGAGCATTGAGCAATGATGGCCTTCATTACCAAGACAAAGCCACCAAAGTTGGTGGTGTCAAAAGAACAAATATATCTCGATGCTTTCCGTTTGCAAAGAACCCCTCATTCCATTAGTCACCCATTCACTAACTATCATACCACAAGTATATGTCACTCTTCGGTCTTCAATTCCTGATCGCTATCTGTTCTAGTTATCAATCCCCAGTTTCATTTGAGATCTCAACCATGAGTACAACAAAGTGGTACAGCCCAACCTCAGGAGAGGGTAAAACCATTCTAGTTACTGGTGGAAATGGTTTCGTTGCAGCTCAAATTTTGAATGCCTTTTTGTCTCGAGGCTACAATGTCCGAACTACCGTTCGCAGTACAGATAAAGGAGAAACTCTAAAGCACAACTTTAACAAATACACTGATCAGCTCTCGTATGTCATCGTTAAAGATATTGTCGAAGAGGGTGCCTTTGATGAGGCTGTAAAAAGTGTTGACGGTGTAAGTTATCTTGACTCTCCCATAGCATCAAACGCGATTAACATGTTTAAGGTGGTCCATTCTGCCTCTCCATTTGTTATGAACGTTAAAGATTATGAGCATGACCTTCTCATTCCAGCTATAAAAGGTACAACCAATATCTTAAAAGCTGTTCAAAAAAATGCTCCTCAGGTAAAACGGGTCATCATTACCTCATCCTTCGCATCAATTGTAGATATGGACAAGGGACTCCGACCTGGCTACATATATAACGAGAAAGACTGGAATCCCATCACCTACGATGTTGCAGCAAATCCCGCAACTCCAGTTGAAGTATCCTACTGTGCATCAAAAGCATTTGCAGAGAAGGCTGCATGGGATTATATTGAAGAAAACAAGCCGAACTTCAATCTCTCCACGATTTGTCCCCCTATGATATATGGGCCCAACGCGCAAAGCGTTACTTCGCTCGATCACCTCAATACATCCTCGGCGGATATCTACCGTCTCATGAATGGATCCGAGAAGACTGTCCCGAATACCACTTTTTTCGGCTATGCCGACGTTCGCGACGTGGGAGAAATTCATGCTCGAGCTTATGAGTCTAAAGAAGCTGCCGGTCAACGATTCCTTACTACTGGTGGAAATTACACATATGGTCAAGTGTGTGAAATTATCAGGAGGAATTTTCCACAATTGAAAGACAAGACCCCCGACCCATCAACTGCGCCAACTGAAAATTCATATCAAGTCAACAACGAAAAGGCGAGGAAAGAACTTGGAATGGAGTTCAGAAGCTTGGAGACGACCATCTATGAACAAGTTCTTGACTTCTTGAACTTGGAGAAGAAATTGATCAAGACTTAAGGAAAGCAAGATTGGACCTCTCAAGCAAATGAAATCGGTGGTATGTGTTGAATACAAGGGAATTTGTTTTTCCAAGGTCATTTGTCTGTTGGTTCTGGACAATCGTGGTTGAAAGGTACAGATTGATTCGCTAAAAAGGTATTTGGTGGTATCTCCGGAAGAAACTAGCAACGCTTAACCATCATTTTTCATTAGTACCAAGTTGACTAAGCAAATCTACAAATTTGAATGCTATAAAATCCAATTTATCCTCTGCGCTCTATGGTAGGAAGCTTCACCTCAATCCTGTCCTTCATTATCAACATCTGATCAACCTGCCAAGGTGTCCGAGGCTTCCTTTCTTTCCTGAATTCCTCCTAGTGGCCTCCAAGTAACGTAATGAAGTGGGATTTGTTCATGCAACATTCTTTTCCATTCCCAATTACAATATTTCTTTTCTACACTGACTGACAATTTCATGAGAGATCGGAACCGTTGGCTCCCATATAAAGATCGGTCACTATTCGATGCTTGGAATCTGAAGGAAATTCAGCAAGTCGTGGGGAGCTCTCAATGTACCAAGTGGAATGATGAAATCAAGGTAACAGCCATCATGATTTGCCTCTATGGATTCTTCCAATTCCAACTTATCTCCTTTATCAATACCCCATTCCATTAAAATCCCAAGAACACCCTTGTGGTAGTCAATGGGGATTGCTGCCCTTGCCTCCTCGCTCAAAAGACCGAGAATGCCTAGATCCCTTTCCTCTATGCTCTGGATACACGGAAGTTGGATTCAGAGCTACATGAAATTATTCGAACTAAGCTGGTTCCGAAAAGGCATCACGAAATATATTCCGGAAATGGGTGTATCTGCCTATCCATATGATTTCGATTCGTCCCTTGTTGCCGAGGTTTATAACCCTGCCTCAAAATATCACTTGCGAAGTCTTTACCTTCTCCCTCTGGCAGCCAAGTGGCCTCTACTTTAGGAAGTTCCTTGGGCCATAGGGTTTTCTCAAAGATGAGCTACTAAATGCTTTAGCTCTCAGTATGACACAGAAGTAATTGCTCAATTTCAACGAAAGCAAACTTCACCTGACAAGCAGCGACGATCGCTTCACTGTCTTCATCATCTCTTTATATACAATAACTGATACATCCTTATATTTCAACTGAGTATTCCACGCTCTCTCCTTGTTGGCTATGATTATGACCTCATTATCCCAGATTGTGGGATCAAATGAAGGATGGAAATTTGAAAATACAGTGTATTTGGTTAGTGTCAGGTATTCCATACCAAATCGACAGTTGTGTGGGATTCGGAGCGCGTTGTGGCTTCTGGTTCTTGTAGGTTAGAAGATTTGTGCGCAGTCGAGGTTGTAAGGTTTAAGGTTTCTTTTGGTGGGATCTACTAATCACTGAAAGGAGAAGTGAAAGCCAATACCTGCATTCTTTGGAACAATCAATCACTAGCCTACGGCCCTATCAGAATCCCAATAGTTCTTGCATGATCAAGAAAAAAAACATTGAAGTATTTTACGGTGGCCCTGGAGTTTCTAGATATGGCAGACCGCAAATGCGGAAACAAGGGCTAGCACTAGAACCAGCGTTGCAACACTCCGGAAATTTGCAGCACCATGAATCTTTTTGGCAGGATTGCAGCTTCAAAACATCACCATGGGTGAATTATTTCTTACGAAATTGTGTTCAAAGTACAAATCTTGGGCACTGCCTTTGGGTAATAGCAGAACCGAGGGGCAGTAGTAGTGCAACCTAAGTTTGTACGCAAATTACCGTTGCTAAGTTGAACGTACTTATCAATTTCGTTCAAGTCTAGCCCTGGTTATGCCTTCATCAAATGGTAACAAAACTTTTTGTCTGTCGATCTGTTCCTATGCAATGGACGAATCAACGGCCACACATCTCGAAAGCTAAATCTTTTCGTCAACTAGAGCGAAATTTCTCCATAATTCGATTTTACGTCAAGGAAATTATCGGAGATTCGGGATTGCCAATTGGATTCAAAGATATGTTGCTCAAATCTCAATATCTGTCGAATCAATCAATGTTCTTTGTTTTCACGGTTCATCAGATTGTCATCAGATCGTCATCGCATTCGCTGTCATCCCATGTCACGAAACAAATCCTTCCATCGGACAACATGAAGCTTTAAAACATCAAATGAACTCGAGAGTTATTTTCTTACAGTACTAATATTCAAGGCGAACCAATGAACAATGCCGATATTGGTTTCGCCGCATTCATGGATAGCTAAACAATAATTCCGAAACTCTTCGCGTTTCAGGACCAGCCGCACTCCCCAAAACATGCACTTGAGCCTCCAGAAATATTCCAGCTCCTGAGAATTGCAGCTTATTATTGCCATCATTGATATCATACAGGCAAAACTTCATGCAGGTAAAATTCCCTACAAAGGGCAAAATGTTTTCGAAACTGCACAGCTCTAAGCCCTCCCATTTCGCCCTACAAGCTGCATTGGATTGAGTCCAGTAACAAATCGTCATGATACATAAAGTGCGACCATAAATCACGAGCTTAAACAGAAAATCGATCGCAAGTCTTTTGGCGTATCATTCTTTACCTCATTTGAGGGCACCCTTACAATTTTATATGGATATCACTCATTACCGAGCGCACGACTCTACCTATAGTTTATTGCTAGAATAGCTGCGACCAATATGCTACCCCTAACAGACGATCAGGAATCCACGTTGAAAAGATGGGCATCATATAATCTAGGCAGGCCTCAAGATGGGTTCATGGCATTTCTTATGGGCGAGACAGGTCTTCAAGAGGAACAAATCAATCATTGGTGGACCAATCAAGTGACTGCTCGTAAGTAAATTCGCCCTTGATCTCATGTAGAAAGAGTGTCTATTAACTTGTATCAGGTCTTGATTCCAAGAGTACGTCTGGAAAAATAGGACCAACAACCAAGGTTGACGCCTGTAATATCGAGATCAACGGTTTCGATCTTGGTATCAATCTGCCAGACTTAGCTTTCGATCTATTTGGAGATAATATGGAAGACTTTGATTCTGCTTTTTCTGATCTGGATAGTTGGTCTCAAATTGAGAATTCATGTTATAATTTACCTTATCTCTCCTCTATTTCAACGAATTATCACACTCAAAAGCATTGTGGTCTTGAGTCCTCGGAAAACCTTCTTCACTCAGATACTATGTCATCTTCAGATACTGCTTCGACATCATCAACTCCATCAATTTACGGGATTAAGCGTGCGTCAAACAGATCATCGGGATTTTCTTGTGGCTCCGGAGGTACTTGGGGGACCACGTCCACGCTTTTCTCTGTGGACGAAGAACATGCAGCAGAGCCAACAGACTCATTCCAAGCTTTGCCGCAATACAAAGCGATGGATTCAACACGGCCAACCTCGATTTATAATTCCAAAAACAAATTGCCTGCTGACCCCAACAAAAACCAGCTTTATACTAGACACCACAACTTGGAATCTAACCCACAACCATCCACAAGTTCAAGGCGTAGATCTAGTACGAACCTCAACGCCAAAAAACTGCCAGATATACCTGTAAGATATAGTTGCACAAACTGTGGTAAAACATTTGAACGCAAAAGTGCCAAAGGTGATTGGAAAAGACATGAACAGACAAAGTGCGAACAGCAGAAACTGTGGTATTGCATGCCTAAAGAACCAACCATACAGGCACTAAATACATGGCACTGCATGCTGTGCAATTATGTTGAAAGTAACCGCAACAACATGTTCCATCATATCGTTAATCAACATTCATTCCAAAGATGTTGGAGAAAATCTCTCTCGGAAAAATGCCATCCTAGGAAAGACAAGCTGAGGGATCACTTGAAGAGACATCACGGTTTGTCAGAAGGATCGAAAGGGTGGGAAGGTTGGTATCAAGACTTGCCGGAAAAGAAAGCTTGGGGTTGCGGATTTTGCGGTGGTTGCTTTTTTACTTGGGATGGTATGTCTAAATTTCTACTCCCACCTTTGTACTCTTAACTTCTCCATTCAGAGGCAGTTTGGTTGAGAAATTGCATTTAAATAAGATCAATGTGATCAATAATTGCCTCGACTAAGAATAACATAGCGAGAATCGACCATATTGCCGAACACTACGAAAAACAAGGGCTCGATGTATCACATTGGTCATTAACCAACGTTATTAAAGGCTTGCTCAAACAGTCAAGAGAATGGGACATGGTGACCGCTTGGAAGAACCTCGTTGGCAACAATGACTTGTTTTACACATGGTTAGACGATGACGCCGCAATATTGCAGCGCAAGTTAGAATACCGGGAAGGCACACCACAGGAGCTCGCTGACGAGGCAAGAAGTTTAGCGAAAAAATCTCCGCACAAAATCGTACCTGGAACTCGGCCCTTATCTGAGTCTCATGCAGTAAGATTAGCACGAGATATGCTGACTGAGACTTCGAGGGAAACTTCGGTTTACAAAGGCGGCGAGAAGTCTTGTGGGCAGCCTTTCATGTTAGGTGTTGGGCATGTGGATACCGGGCTGTGGGAGTGTGATTTTAATGGGTTCATCTAATTAGGCAGCTGAATTGAGCGGTGAAAGAAGAACAAAGGCAAATATATGTAAGAGCTGGCTCTTTGCATCACGCGCCTTCAACCAAATCCTTGAAGGAATGACATATCTTCAGTATTTGTGGCATCACAACGAAGCGCAAAGTTGCGAGAGAGACAGTCAAATTTATGCTGTTCTTACAGTTTGGTGGTCGAAAATATGGATATAATTATCATCGTTTGTCTGCATAGGGGAAAAATTTAAGCGAGGTTGGAAGGGGGGGGCAGGGGTTTGTAATAACAATGCGGAGACTCAAGAGGCCCAGAAGACTGGCTCTTGATGGGTGCGATGAATTCTCAACGCGACGACAATAATTTCGAGGAGAGAAGAGATGGATCTCCACAAGGACGTGTCAGTAAATGGCACAGTAGCATATCGTTTTAATATCTTTGAAAGAGATTCTTCGGCACAATCGCAACGTCGTTTTATAGTATCAAAGATTATCACACCTCCTTCTAATGTACATCAACCAGACCGTTACACTTTGCAAGCCAGAATAGCAGAGTCAGACAGAAAAGAACTGTTCATAACCCACGACTCGGCTACGAATTAATGAGGAGTTTTCTCCCATCGGTGCTACTTAGGATCAATATTATCTCCACACCCATAGACTCCTACCAACATTAAATACACCCGAAATTGTATTGAAGCTATCTTGCTTTCACTCTGGAATAAATCACCCCTTACACTATGACTGATATAGTCGCAATTCGATATTACAATATCAAGCTATTTTTGAGGCAAGTGGACTTCCATTATTTATTTCCGATAATAGCGAATAACAGACAGGAAAGCAGTGATTCCTTACCGTAAGAGATACAAGGATATCTTCTGATTCGGCAACCAAACTGCTCTGGGTGATGGATCGTCATCAGAGATTTTTTTCTCTTTGTGCAAAGTTGTCACGGATATTTGTCTCGAGGTAGGACATCAAGTGATAGACGTGACTTGATATCAAATCCCTCTACCGCCAACACATCTCCGCGCTTGCGTAGAATGATGACACAGCGTATATTATTCTTGGTAAAACCGGGTGAGTTGTATTCAGAGCTGATTCTATCTGAAGTGACTTTGAAGCAAAGTGTAGAAACTTATATGTCTTTGATTATATTCCGTTCAACTGGAAGATGGAGCCATCATCTCTCATGTGTAAAAAAAGATATTATAATTATCAAATTAACGAAAGAACAGATGTTTGCGAAATAAAGAAGGCAAGACTTTTGTGATATCTGGCTGCTGCTAATGAAATCCATACATCTTCAATGATCGAATTTGATAACTGAAGCGAATACCTCATTTCCTTCAATAGGAAATCCGAATGTGAGATTATCTCCTGTGTTACCGAATACGATCCTTTGTTGAGTGGCAAATCAATATACAATGTGACCGAGGTTAGCATTATAACTAGTCTGTACGTTGTTTCCAAAGTTAAACTTCTCTACCATATTTGATTGAACCCTTCCGACGACTTTGACACCTAGATCATGTTAGGGAATCTGTTGGTAATATAGACTTATTATATACACACCAGGACAGAAGTTGAACTCTGGAGGTTCTGCCAATGAACATTCATAAGGGATACTTTCGACTACAGTATCTACCCCAGGTATATAACTCTGCGTGCAAACAATGATTCTGGAGATGTCCTTCGTTATTTCCTCGCCCTATTATATATATATTCGTTAGCCATGACCAGCCAATTATGGGGAGCAACAGTGACTTGCCGAATGGCTTACCTTGGCAACAAACCAATCCATTCGGTTCTGGCACCTCTTCATACCGTCCCACGTGTCAATAAAAGAGTTTTTTTCTGGGTCTATGCCTTCCCGAAATGGCATCGCAAGACAGATACCATAATGACGTCGGAGTCGCTTCACTCTCGGCGCAATTCCCTCTAGTCCACGCAAGGCTGCTCCGCGCACAACGGCAGATTGGCTTCATTAGATTAGCATAGAAACAGAGTGAAGGTATGCGGATATCGCAACTCACGGATGCAAGGGACACATCAAAATAATTCTTCCATTATCATGGCAACACTCCTTCAGTCTCTTATTAAGGTACGGGGATTCTCCGAAGCCTCCTACGAGGATGATCCGCTAATTAATCGCAAACTTTAGCAGTCTCTTTAAATCTGTTTGATTTGTGGAAGGGAACTTGCGTCAATCTTTAAGAGTGGCAACTGTGAGAGTTGACTTGCATACGTGAGAATGTTGTGCCATAATCAATTCCAATGATAATCTTATGCCCATTTTCCTTTTTATTGGCAGAATTTGAAGCCCCCCTCGAGGATGTGAGATCTAGTAGAGCACTCATGATAATGTAGTGAAAGACCAGACTGAGAGAAGAATCGTACTGGCCAATTTTGAAGTTGGCAAAAAGTTGTTGTATGTCATGGAAGGATGAGAATTGGAAACCTGGAAAATAACTTTACAGTCTCGAAGTGTCTCGAAGTGACTCCGCTCTCATCCACTTGATTTTCTGATATGCACGTGACAGTTACGCCAAATAGTCGCGATGCCCAGTGAACATACTGTGCCCACTACGATCAATTGGAGCAGGCACACGAACTTCACCTTAATCTTCTTCAAGTTCTCTGGCCTTGGGGTATTGACTGCAAAACTCCATTCAACGCTGTTAAACACAATTCAAAATGACCTCTGAAAGTCCAAAGAAACGGGACAATCCCCAGCAAGAAAATGAGTATCGAAAACCAATGCATCAAGAGTCTGCTCGGTCCAAATCATCATTGCTCACAACAGGTCAAATTGGAGCTGGAGCCTTCCATCAATGCGAGGAGATCTGATGGATTTCCAACAACTTTCTCGTAGTTCAGACGCCTACAGGTATGAAGATGGAAGGCTTCCGTTACCAACACGCGAGGCTACACAAATATGCAGAGAGATGAGCGAAACATCGAACAAGGTATGTAATCATGGTTTTTCTCTCTCTTTCTTTATTGAGAAAATGTCTAACTTGACCCGATGCAATAAAAGAATAGTTCTTTTAAGTTCCAAAAGGGTTTCGTGACCGTCTACCTACCTAGGTAGGTTCATGACCAATAGATCTTCGATGATGAGAAATGGTCAACAACCACACCTACAAACCAGCAATTCCAGAAGCGTAAATCAGTCCTCTTGCCAGCCACATCCTAGCAGAAAAACGGGAAGGAGCATGTCGAGCGCGAAAAACATAGATAAGGTTGTCAATGAAATACTAAAGAACAAGACTAGAGATCACTCAGCAAAAGAGAGACACTTCGAAGACTACGTCAAAGGTCTGTAACACCAGATTGACAATTTAGAAGATACAGCACGCCAATTGCAAGCTAAAAACGAGAAAGTCGAGTTTAAAAAGAAAGAAATGGAGGAAAGATCAACACTTTTCTTCGAAAGCAGTAAGAAGCAACATTCAGCCAGATGTCAAACTCACGTGGGGCACCCGTCGAAGATAGCAAAGTTGTAAGGGATCTTGATAGACTCAAGGAAAACATGAGAAACTGGGCAAAAAATTTATCTTTGAACGATATAAACGATATCATGCAACCACTTGATGGGAGCAAGCGTGCAGCTCTAAAGGATGAGTTGGAACATGTTCTTCGCTTTGAAGATAACAAACTTCCTCAGGGGTTGCCTCCAGGAAAATCTCCGGCACTAATTCTGACTGCTCTCCTGTCACATGAAATTTACGCAACCTTGTTTCAAAGCCCCTTTTTCTTTCTCGGGAAAAGCTATAGGGAAGAGCAATTTGAGGATGAAGGGATCCGCGCAGAGCTGGAAGGGATTCACAGCGCAGCATTGCGTTGCAAGTAACATGAATAACGGATCGAAGAAAGAATGTTTGATTTTCCGCATAGCAAACAAAGAGGATGCCTACCTCTGGCGATCTCAAACTTTAAGACTCCTATTACCTCCGGCAGCTACTGCTTCAGAAAAGGAAAGGGAGTTACGATATTTTACCGAGACATCAATGGACCGTGTGGTAGACCTACAAACTACAAGCGCAGCTCAATATCTCGTCAGCGATAAGGCTCGAGCAAATTGTGAAGCCAAGCTTCGAGCTATCTACCTAGAGGCAGCAACCATTTCGTACAACCTGTGGACAAGAACATTTCTGAAGTGTACCACTTTAAAAGATTGGAATCATCCAGGATTCCACCCCGATGACAAACATATGATTTTGCATTCTTCGGTAGATTATGAAAGCCACGAGGATCAACTCGTAGGAAAGGCTATTAGTATCATGGTGCATCCGCTCTTAGAGGCCTATGGGTCCGATAAAGGGAAGGATTTTGACCATGGACGTGTATGGGCGCGCCGGCTGAAGGATGGGTTAATAGCAGCAGAATGCCATCCGTAGAATACTGTAGCTACGTTGATGATTGGGGATTAATCGGCGGTGTATGATCATAAACTCTGGAGTTTGAACGGTGGGTGGGTTGCAGTAAGATGCATGTGGATTCCATTGCTGGTCGAGAACCAGGGAATTTTCCAAAAGAGCGTTGACATGCAATGCTTTACACTCACTAATAAAGTTATGGATCCTACAAACTTCCTATGTTTTTACATAATGATCCATGGATATGTTTGAGGTCCGGGAGAATACATACCGTATATTTTCCTGTCATGGTTGGTTTCCTATAGAAATGTGAGCCGAAGTTTAGCCGAGTCCCCATCACCCGGATATTTTTAGCATCCCGAACTCGGGCGTAAAAGCATGACCAGCTCATGCTTAAGCTTGAGAACCTTCGAAAAGTGGCGTGCATGAGGAACTATCTCAAGAAGAAGGCCGGAGGGCCACGTCGTGTCTTGCTCAATGTAGTGGTATGAGTGCATATGCAAAAATAGCGGCTGGTGAGAATGTGTTTGCAAGCAGTGAATACAAGGGTACTGCCACTAATCTAGCACGAGGACATCCAACAGAAGGCTGTTCTGTCACAAATGAAATGCTAATTCGGTCATTAATCTTGACTTATAGTTAGCATTTTGACCGCGTCGCCCACCAAAAAAACACTGTGGTAAGTGTCTGACTGAGATAGCCACTTAAACAAAAAACGTCGATATTACTGGTCCCCGACATGGGTCTCATGGCAACAATGACAGCAGCATCTACTTTTGTATCTGTCCCAAGCTCTTGGAGGAACATGACTGCTAGGATAGCTCGTTTCTCGATGATCCCCGATTCACCTCATCTAAATATTGAGTGCAAACCTCTTCTTCCAATCCTTTTGAAGATGTCGAATATCATACAGGTGGTATCGCCGACGCAAAAGTTACCCAGAATGACATCCAAAAATCTCTGCCCCATATCATCGTGCATTGCGCCGTCCTAGTTTATACTGCTACCAACCAGTTCCAGTGAACATAATAACTGAAGGAACTAGCGATGTACGCAAAGGTGCAATTGCGAGTTCCAGTGTTCAACCAAACGGCTTAGATTTCACTGAGGAAGCCGGACAGGTTTCGAAAGAGGCCGATATGGCTACTTCGTTAGTCAAGAACAAGACGCTCGCGGAAATAATGGTTCTCAAGACCAACGGGAAATCCTTTCGAAAAGTTATTCTACAGATCACGGGTCTGTGGAAAAGGAGATGGTAGCCTAACTGAGATGCAGTTTCGAAGAATGCGCAAGACTGAACATAAATTACAAACCTGTGATAACTCTGCGCTGTGGCATTCCGTTAATGTTGGAGACGCTGCACGCGCACATATTCAAGTGAGTAAAGGTCTATTGTGCGAAAGAGAGAATTCTAGTGCATCTAGACTCGCTGGGGAAGTATTCCCCGTGACAGGGGGACTACAGTGCGGTTTTGGGATACTCGTCAAGCAACTTGAAAGGAAGCCGGTGACAGTACACTATTGGAGAAGGTGACTGTGTAACACATTACTGGCAACTCTCGTATTTTCTACCAAGGACGAACCGTTCTCCTGGACCTTTACATTTGGGACAAAAGAACCGGAGCTTTGAAAACATAATCTGGAGTCTTTAAAAGACCAGATGTTTCGTTTTCATACAAATGGCAAGAGAGAGGCTTGGCTCTTAGTCGCTTGTTGATCTAGGTAAATGAATTTGTCCTCTTGATGTCAAGTGGGCTTTTGTAACAAGAAAGCAAATCCAGAAAAAAACTGAGGTGTTGGATCCCGCGGTGGTAGTAGTTTTAAGTTACATAACTATTGATTGATGTAATTGAAGTCCTTCACGAGTCTAAGACACGGTCGGGAGCAACAACCGAGTTTTCATTCTTCTTCTAATTACAGACTTCTTACTCAATAACAACCAATTCAAAGTCGAACCTTAGCTCCACCTCCACAGCAAATCTACAACACCCTACCCCATATACATAACACTCAACCCCAATACCTCCCCAACCCCCCCAGCATCATCAAAAGCCCCCAACCATACACCATCATACTCCCAAATAATCCCAAGCATCCCTCCACCATCCCAAAGGACAACCACTCCATCCAACAATACCCCACAAGCACTACATACGCCCAAGTAGCCAAAGCATAGACCATCAGATCCTCAACCTCACACGCCGCAAACGCGCGTATCATCCCCAAGACCAGCGCATAACACCCAAAACTACGAGCGAAGAGCGGCGTGACCTGGGGCGAGGGGGTTGCATCTGTACTGTTAGTACCGGCATAGAGCTCGCGGGTTTGGCGGAGGGAGATAAAGCATTGGACTGCGCTGGAGAGGTTTAGAAGGGAGTTCTGGGGACGGGGACGGTAGTGAGTTGAGCTTGTTTGGGGTTTGTTCTGCGATTTGATTGGCAAGGGTGTGAGAGCTGGCGTGAGCACCCCGCCGCGTTTCTGAAGTGCCTACGGTGCGGTGCCTAGTATGCGCACTGGAAAGGAGACGGATAAGTCGAGGTTTGTTCTCGAGCTCAGAGAGACGGCGAGGAGGAAGTGTTTCCTGCTGCGGAAAACGAGTGGCCGTTGTCGACTATCTTTTTGTCAGTCCGTCTCACCAAGCAAACGCCGATACGTGGGTTATTGGTCTTGGTCTTGGTCTTGGCTCTGGAATCTCAACATCGGGCGTAGCATGTTGGACTCTCATCTCTGTGTCAAGTCCGGCTGTCATCTGTTGGCGCGTTGTGGGTGGCATCTACCTGGTGCATCAACTGTGGAAGGACGGTCTCGGGATTGTCACGACGTTGATGAGATTAGCATTTTTGCGATGTTTGTTTATCTGCGTTAGGCCTTAATGATCCGTTTGGAATAGATCAAATGGCAAGAACATGCAAGTTGGTAAAGATTAATTGGATTTTGAAGTCATTCTATCTTTTGTAAGTTGGAAATCATCTCGAGAATCCGTGCAATCACCAATGCATTCATGGCCCTTAAAAGGGGAGTGTGGTACTAGGTAACTGCAGAAGCGAGATGAAAATAGGCTCGAAATTAAATTCCTCAACTTTGAAGATGAAAAGGATATGTTTTGAATCAATTCATTATGCATATTTATTGTAGGATTTGAAGAGCCCTCAATTATCAATCGAACTGGTTGTACAAGCAATATGCTTTTTCGTCATCTATCATACAGAATCCTAACACACAGTACACCCGCATCCCTCCCTTAAGAAATCGTACAGATAATCTTCCCCTTACTAGTGTTTCTCTCCATCTCCTTATGAGCTTCCACCACCTGTTCCCAAGGGAAAACCTTGTCCACAAAAAGCTTAAATGTCCCATCTTCAAATTTCGGAAGATACTCCTCCAACTTATCTCTGAGTCTTCCCTGATATTCCAAATCTCGACTCCTCAAAGTACTTCCCTCAAACCTCACTCTTTTCATCACAAATGCCCCTATGTCTACCCCATTTGGTAATTTCGTCCCACTCATCACACCTAAATTAACCACCCTCCCATCTCTTGCCGCGACGTCGAGATTGCCTTGGAAATAATTTGCGCCCACGAAGTCGATGATGATATCGACGCCCTTCCCGTCAGTCAAAGCGAGGATTTCCTTGGCCCAATCTTGTGTTTTGTAGTTGAAGCCCGCAGTGGCGCCCAATTCACCAACGCAAAAATTGATCTTTTCCTGCGAGCCCGCCGTCACATAGATAGCCGACGCGCCCGAATGCTTCGCCAGCTGAATGCCGGCAATAGAAACCGAGGAGGCGCCGGCGTGCCACAGGATGGATTTTCCTTTGGAGAATTCGCCCACGAGATACATCGCTTGGGTCGCTGTTATCCATGTCTATTTTGGTGCGTTAGCTCAACTAGATAGTGCGTTTGTCTTGCTTGAATCACAAATGAGGTGGGCTTATCAACATACCTCAGGAATTCCAGCCGCCTCTTCCCAGCTCAGATGTTCCGGTTTCTTCAAAAGCATATGCGTGCTCACGGCAATGAATTCCGCATAAGCACCTCCATATGCCAAGCCGAAAACTTCATCTCCAACATTAAATCCCTCTTTGATGTTTGGGCCCAGACTCTCAATGGTACCGGAGAATTCTACGCCAAGGGTTTTGGGAGCCTGCGGTGGAAGGGGATAACGGCCTTCGCGCTGGAGAAGATCCATACGGTTGAGACCAAAGGCTTTGACTTTGACGATGGCTTCGCCAGACGAGGGGCTAGGTTTGGGAATGGAGTCATTTATGTATAGAGCATCCGCATGGCCGGTGCCATTTTTGATATCTGAGAGATAACGTTAGTACGGATCTGTAGCTGTGTGATTATACTTGGCGCAGGAATGCTAGAGGTAGATAGCGCCTAAGCTTTGAATACAGTGCACAAAGTGTACATACCAACTGCCCGCATAGTTGCAGACATTTTTCCTAGGCTTACTGAAAAGAGAAATGCTCGGAGAAATCTGAAAAGGGGTTTGAATTGTCAGTTTGGCAAAAGATCAATCTCGAGGGGCAATTCATTTTTATATATTTCGATAGCTTAGGGAGGTGGGGCTGACCAATGACGATAGCGGGGTAGCTAAAATGGCTGCTTACAAACTCCCCGAAAATACTAGGAGTGACGAAACCAAAACAGGTACGTACCCGAAGGTCGGTACTGTATTTGTAATTAGTGAGTGGTTTTCCGAGTAGAGCATGCGTGTTCAGTTTTCAAGCCAATTTATTAGGATTGGCTCCGCAGCTAGTTAGCTCTGTCTGCTACACCCGTAACCCTTTATCACTCAGGGAAAATATATTACAGTAGAGATGCATGGTTCATTTGACGGCGTTAAAGATTATTCATGGACAGAATGACTTTGTCAATCTACGTCTGCGAATCAATCTTCTCATTTTTGGAATTCATCCACTTCTCCTTGTTCGGATAGACTCAACCAATATTCCGTGTGGTGGTCCAACGATTTGTTTTTACGACAGCCCATCCATAGCGACCCCCGCCATAATGTTTCAAAGATCGAAGAATAAATGTACGTACCAGGCAGGCTATGAGCCTTCATATTAATCATGGCAGTGGGCCTAGAATTCATTGCGAGTATCTAAGCTTTGGGGAAGAATGAACCTGGCTACGTGCTGTTGAATCTTTATTAGGTAGTTAGACATCCTATCGCTCTCACTATGTTTTTTTAAATCTCGGTATCGAGAGTAAAGCTTAAAGGTCAAGTGAGCCGGAGGTGTTGGTACAAATTGGCTTTCGCTTTCGCTTACGCTCTCAAGCTAAATTTCCGTATTACCGACTTCCTCCCCTTTCCTGAGTGAAGCGAGAATTCGGATGGTCGTACATTAACTTGATTACCTAACTAGGTCAAATTTGAAATTTCGAGGCGTATAGCCAGCTTTTATGTGGGATGACAAGCTTTCAACTTTCAACCTTCAACGCTTGCAGGTACAATTGTTAGTCTTAAGATCGAAATTCAAGAAAAGAAGCGTGATCGTTGTTTTATTAGCAGAATTTGAAGTATTGAATTGTTAGGATGATTAAATATCTCTGAATTATTCTCCTGATGTTGCAACTTGCTTAGCGTATGAGATGACAGTGAAGGGCACATTAAATGAGCTAATTAAGTAGAGTAATAGCTATGTATAATCTGCAACCAGAAGAGAAACTTAAGAATGCTTATAATCAAAAACTTGGACGGTCAGTTTTAGTACCCTACCATTTCATTTATTTGAGACATTGGAACACCAGTGTGCCATTATCATGGCCCAAAGAAGTCGGGAGATATACTGAGTTCACGTATGTTGAGGATCACAAAGGAGCATGATAGAAGATATATATTTGGGTTCAAACGAGTGTTGTTTATTATATGAAATGGCTGACTTACTAAATGATTTCTAGGAAGGGTATTTTTTTCGGGTTTGGGGGATTCAAATGAGTGATTAAAAGGAAAAATAACCTCAAGAAATGAAAATGACAACTTAGGGTCCAGCCTGCTTCATTTGAGTCCGCATCACACTTGCTGCATTGACATTTCCCAGGCACCACTACGCACCAGAGGTCAACTCCTCCTGCAAATGTTTTTGGACCTGCGTGAAGTTCATTAAACACTTGCTCTGTGGTTTCATCGATTTCCATGATATTACATTGATTTACTTCTAGAGTATCATCAATGCTCATATTATGAAGAAGATCGATAAGGTCATCGATTTCTGGAGCCCCATGAATGCTTATATTATCAAGATCCAACATATCATCAATTTCTGAAGTATCGTCAATGCTCATATTATCAAAAAGATCGAGGAGGTCATCCATGTTATTAATGATCACATCGGCAAGGCCATTGATTTCTTTAGATGATACATCCTGCAAGGTTGCTTCTCTGTATTCATTCATGTTGATAACTTTGTAGAAAATTGGATGCTTGAGACTGGATTGTTGAAAGGTGAATGAAGATGGATGAAAAGTCATCTGAGGAGAGCGTTTATACTTAGACCTGAGACTTGTTCTGACTATTGAGTTGTTTGGAAACAATGCATTGATATTAATTATGGATATCATATTTGTCACACCGAAGAGGTTTCTTTGATCCTTTCTTTATTATTCTTGCTTTTCTTTGTTTATCACCTCTATTGGAGGTCGGCCAATCGTAGAGGAGCGACAAACTACCCATATGTCTTAGACCCATGCTGTGTCAAGCAATCCTCAGCATTTTCTTTGTTAAGCAGTGGGCAAGAACTTCGGTGGGACGAGTGGGAGCTCTCGGCGTAAGATAAGTGGATATTGAGAAGCAGTTTGAAATTGCCGCAATGGCTTTAAGTAATCCATCCGTAATGAATCAGGCATTTCTCACAAGAGAAGGCAAAGATTCCATGATCTCAGCCACGGCCCACTTGAGTGTTGTCGTCATATCGATATCTAAACCTCCATCCTGACATTTCAGGTTCAGTTCATTAACAATATCGTCTTTGAGTTGGCCCTCAACATCAGCATCTTCGAACATCCACTTGTGATCCTCGACATAATTTGGCCAGACAATCTTGTCAACATACCCCGGTGGATCTTCCCAAAATCCTTCAAGGGTCACATAGCCACTGCGAGCCTCCCTCCGAGCTTTTGCTTTTGCATAGCTAACTCGTAGAAAAAGCCTCATGTCAATTTGAGCTTGGAGTGAAGCTAAAGATTTGGAATAGAGGAGAAATCCATCAAAAATGCAAAGACGAATGGGAAAATCAGTGTTTGATAGAATGCCATAACCCGGCTGTCCGGGTTGAGTCCAAGCTGTTACTTTGGATTTTAATGCTTCAATTTCTGTCTCTGGAACTGGACATTTTCCTATAGAGTTTTGATCCTCTTTGGAATCAAGATCAGGCTGTAAAGAGTGAGAAATTGTTCTGCAAAAGCTTTGGATACCAAGGCGAAAGGTGAACAAGGGGTGTAAACTAACAGGAAATGTGCCATTTTTGCGTATATGCTCAAGAGATTTGACCATTTCTGGTATATTCAACGCTTCTGCACAATCCCAATCGACCAGATCATGCTTTTTAGGGAGCCTAATTCATATCAGTTGGAATGTACCAAGACTACATAGAGTGAAGAATAAGAGTGTGACTCGAGAAGAAAGGAAGAAGAGCCAGATAAGGAACAAAAATTCAAACTCACTCTTCTTCGGGTCGATAGAAGTCATCTTCGTGCAGGACGAAAGTGTTGGGGAAGATATCACGCAGTAGTCGACTAAGTGTTGTCTTACCACTTGACGAGCATCCACTGATACCAAGCACAACTGCTTTCCGCGAATCTGTCATGGTGATGCAGAACACAGCGCTTCGAGGTTAAAATTTGGACTAATAATAACAGTTGTTGTCGATCGTGAGCTCAAGGCGGCTATTGTTTTATTACTCAATCACGAGTTGATTCGATATTAGGTAAGCATCCCTACTTTGTTAAGTCTCTTACCAATTACATACAGTAGAAGAATCTATAGGCCAACTGAACACACTGGCCAACTGAACAATCTAATCTAATTAAATCATCACTTCTAAGCTTCAACCTAAATCTTTACTATTATTTTATTATTTTATTTAATATTAAATCAAATTATATAATAATTATACTTTTTAAATGATATTAAAATAATTTTTATAAAATTAGGTTTATTACTTTTTCTTAATTATATTATTTAAGTTATATAAAAAACTTAAGCTTAAAATTATTAATCTTTTTCTTAAAAAGAAAATAGAATATTTTTTAATTATTATAAAGCTATTATATAGGATTCTATAATATTTATATTTAAATAAAAGCTATAATTATTTGATATAATTATATATTATCTTTTATTGTAACGATTAATACGAAAAGAGTTAATAATAGAGTTAATACCCTTAATATATTAGTAAGAACAACGCTGCTAGCGTTACTAATATTGTTAATAAAAGTGATTAGAATAATATTAATTATAAGTAAAATAGCGTTAATTAGTTTAATAACGATTAGCTTTTATTACGATATATATTTCCTATTATTTATATAATCTTATTTTTATTTTAAATTTAAATAATCTTTTATATATAATAATAATTTAAACTTATTATTAGTATATTTATTAAATTATATTATGATTAGTTTTTTTTATAAATATATAAAAATATTATTTATAATTAATTTTTTTCTATATAAATTAAAAACCTTTATAATTATTTAAAAAAAACTTAATCTTTTAGTTTATTCTTTTTAAAAAAGAAGTAGATTATTATTAATATCTATAAAAAAAAAATTATATACTTTAAATATATAATATCTTATTACGTTTACTTTAGTTTAAATTAACCTTAATCTAAGCGTTACTAATATATAATTATAATAATATTAATTAAGGATTTTAATTTAATAAAATTAAGCTTTAAAAATATATTTATAAAAGAATAATTTATATACTTTTTAATTAATTATAATTAAATTAAAAGATTTAATATTATATACTTATTCTTATTTTAATATTTATAAATTAAATAAAGAAATTTATTAAAAAAGATTTATTATTATAAATTTAAAATAATAAATTATATTAAAAAAAAATTTAAATTTTTATTATTATTTTTATTAAAAAATAAATATATTATTTAAATTGATATTAGTACAAAAAGATATACAATAATGATAAAGTATTAAAGTTTAATATACTCTTAGAAATGGAATATTACCTACACATCACCTAAAAGGGTTTTAGCGCGTTCAGTTGGCCAGTGTGTTCAGTTGGCCCGTGGATTCTTCTACTGTCCGTGTCAACTATCTCGACGTTGTGGCCAATTACTTATTATGATTGGATAACGAATCTTTCCGATATCACACCACACCACAGTGACCACACCATGTTTTGGTGGATCCATCATGATGACTGTACAGAGTACTGTCAGATGAGTGAACGAAGTACGAGAGTTGGATGCACGTGAATTAAGAAATATTGACTTGAGTAAGAAAGATCAATATAATTGTGAATTAAGAATGATTTAGATACTAGGTGGCTACCAAGAGCTTACCTTACGTTTCGAAGTATATATTATTTATATATATACACATATGCACATATATATATGTGCACGGGTATATGTGTATACATATATGTGTATATAGGTATTGATGGATAATTATATATATAAAATATCCATGGATATATCTTCATTTCTCATTTTCATTCGTGCGCATCTCATCCGCACGTAAAGCGATTATTAATTTCATCCCCAGACGCCAACGGCTTCCTTCTACTAATAAAATACGCACGAGCCAATCGGAAGCTAGTGGCCAGTTTCTGGGGCAGCTGGTACTCAAGAGGGATGAATGAAAGTATTTGCTTGTCTCGCCTGTTCCTCCAAGCAATCGTCAGATTCATTTATTTGAATTGTTGTTCCCTTCTTCTCACCCAAACAACTTTTTCCTCCCTCGAAACCTTTCAAGATGCTTTCTCCCTTCAGATTAGCCAGCAGGCAAGCAATTACCCGCCGTGTTGCTTCCAGAGGTAGCATTGCTATTAGACAAGCTTCCACATGGGCTGATGTACCACAAGGTCCTCCAGTACGTATTATCGAGTCAATGGATTGACTGTAGAGAATTTTAGGCTAATATACTATAGGATGTAAGTCATTGATCCTTCGGATTCAATGGAGGGGTAGTTTTCTAATTGTGTGATTGTTTGTGGACAGGCCATCTTAGGTATGAGTCAAAAATGGGATCAATCGTCTGATTTAAATTCTGATAACAAACTAGGTATTACCGAGGCCTTCAAGGCAGATAGCTTCAAGGAGAAGATCAACTTGGGTTTGGCGTACCGTATTGCTCCCAATTTACTGCCACTGATTTTAATGTGTAGGTGTCGGCGCATACAGAGATGATGCAGGTCAACCCTACGTCCTTCCCTCCGTCCGAACCGCAGAAGACAAGGTCGTTCAAGCAAAGCTCAACAAAGAATATGCCGGTATTACCGGTGTCCCAGATTTCACCAAGGCAGCTGCTGTCCTTGCTTATGGTGAGGGATCAAGTGCTCTCGGACCGTCTAGTCATCACACAATCCATCTCCGGAACTGGAGCTCTCCGAATTGGTGGTGCTTTCCTCGCACGTTTCTACCCTGGCGCAAAGAAAATCTACATTCCAACCCCATCCTGGGCAAATCATGCCGCCGTCTTCAAAGATTCGGGTCTCGAGGTTGAGAAGTACAGATATTATAACAAGGATACCATTGGTCTCGATTTCGAGGGCTTGATTGCAGACATCAAGGCTGCACCCAAGGGAAGCGCTTTCTTGCTCCACGCATGTGCGCACAACCCCACTGGTGTAGACCCAACTGTCGAACAATGGAAGGAGATTAGCAATGCTATCAAGGCCGGTGAACACTATGCATTCTTCGATATGGCCTACCAGGGATTTGCTTCTGGTGATACCGACAAGGACGCTTTCCCTATCCGTCACTTCATCGAGCAAGGCCACAACCCATGTCTCGCCCAATCTTTCGCCAAGAACATGGGATTGTACGGTGAGCGTGTCGGAGCATTCTCCATTGTCTGCGCCGATGCCGCTGAGAAGAAGCGTGTTGATTCTCAAATCAAGATCCTCGTTCGTCCTCTCTACTCCAACCCCCCTGTTCACGGTGCTCGTATCGCTTCCACAATCCTCAACGACAAGGCCTTGAACAAGCAATGGCTCGGTGAGGTCAAGGGAATGGCTGATCGTATCATCACCATGAGAGCTTTGTTGAAGAAAGAGCTCGAGAACTTGGGCTCAAAGCACGATTGGTCTCACATCACTAGCCAAATTGGAATGTTCGCATACACCGGTTTGACCCCTGAGCAGATGGATAAGTTGGCTAAGGAGGTAAGTCTTATTCCGATTATCGAGGTAGAGGTTACCTTTGCTCACAATGATTTCAGCACTCTGTATATGCTACCAAGGACGGTAGAATCTCGGTCGCAGGTATCACTTCGCAAATGTCAAGAGATTGGCAGCTGCTATTCATGCTGTTAAGCCATAGGTTGATTATATACTGAATTGAAATGGTACAAATTCTGCATAGAATGGCGTGGTTGACATGATCTTCTTGATTTGTTTTAGAGCTAGACATAGCAGGATTAGATAGATCCAACCTATTTTGTTGAAAGAAAAAAGAACCTTCCCTCTCAAAAACGGGCCACCGTCATTGCAAGTTCTTTTTAACTTATCTATTAATAGGTGATAAAGTTTCCAAGTGCTTCACCCCTGCCTAGGTACTCTCATGTTAAAATTCTCTCATCACATCTATATCAGAGGTTCCCTTTCTTCTAGCGCTGCCACACAACACTAGCTGCTCTCGTCTGATCTGTTCGATTCATAATCACACCCATTCACCAACCCAAACATCAAAATCGTAAATTCATGACTTCGTCCTTCTCTTTCCCTACCCGTCCATTCAACTCCCCCTCAATCTCTCTACATCCCTCTTCACTTCCTCTATCTCTCCACACAACTCCCCAAACACCCTCGCAATCTCCCTCATCACTCTCTCCTTCCCTCCATCTTCCCTCCCGACACCATATCCCCACAGATCCCTCTCCTTTAATTTCACCCTCTCCTTCAACCTCTCCCTGCCCCCACGCAATTCCCGCATATAATTGTGCAATGCCTCGGTTGTTCGCTCGTCGTAGATGATCTTCTCGCCCTGTAGATATTTGAGTTGGAGTTCATGGGACAGCGTGCGGGATTGCAGGGAGAGGAGGGAGATCTTCGTCGTGGTGTGCCGCGTTAGGGGGCCGTGTTTGGAGCGTTCGAGATGTTGGATTATGAGGGTTGTGGCGTGGTGGTAGAGGTTGAGGAGGTGGGTGGTGCTGTTTACTACGGCGGTGCGGGCGAGGGCGAGGGCGTGCGAGTCGGTTGCGAGGGAGGATTGCAGGGCTGTGACGGTGGGGAGGAGGGTGGGGATTTGGCGGTGGAGGAAGGACGAGTTGGTTGTCGGGTTTAGGATGCGCGAAAGGGAGAGGGCGGTGTTGTGGAGATTGGTGCTGATGATGTTGCAGAGTTGGGGGAGGTGCGTGGCGAGGGAATGGTATGTCGGTGAAGATTCCAGGAGGGCGGCATCTGCTTGGGAGACGGACCCCGGTGGAGAGAGAGCTTGGTTGTGAGAGGATGATAAGCTCCACCAATGCTTCCGGGAGCTCTGCTGCTTTTCTGGGGGGCGCGGGCTGCGAGGTTCGGGTTCGGGGTTTGGCGGGGATTGGAGGTGGTGGTGAGAGGTCAATGGATGATAGCGTGGTTATTAGGATCTGCGATTTTGCAGTCTCGATTCTTGCAGTTTTCAATGCCTGTTAGACTGTATTAGTGAGCGTCGAAAATGGTAGATGGACGAATATAGCTACCGCAGAGACGGCATCCCGCTCTTTTTGGGCAGGGTGATTTTTCGTAGAACCATTGGGATTGAGAATATTATTTGAGAGCTTCTTATACAGTTCTGCAAACTTCGGGTTGCTCTGCAAAACCGATTCCTCAACCGGAGGTAACATGTCGTTGTATATATTGAAGACAGTTGTGGAGTTGAGCGAGAGGATATTCTGCCAACACCTTCATCAAAAGTTTTGTTCCACGTCTGGGGGGTCCAAATAACTTTGACAAATTTGAGGTTTGGAATCTGTGAGGTTTCAGGATGTCGAAAGAGACTCTCCCCGAGATTCTCAAGAAAAGTTTGAATAAATTATGTGACCTGAGGGGGACGTTCGTTTTGGAGGGGTTTTTATTTACTTTTGGCGCTTTTTGGACAAGGCTGATTGATGGTGGTTGTACTTTGTAGGGTTACACTAACTGCCACACCTTGTTGTCTGCCGAGGCTAGTTCTAGCTCTAGTTGTAATTGTAAAGTAGTTGTACTTCTAGTTGTACTTCTAGATCTATTTCTAGTTCTGCTTCTACTTCTAGGTGGACTTAACTAAGATCTAGAGCAATCCGATTAGATAAGATCAAATTATATCATCGCAACTACTCGAGTCATGAGAACTTCTTTCTATCAAACGCCAAACGCCAAACGTCACTTGAATGGAAACCGCGAACAATGAGTTCCTATACAACCTCAGGACCTGGTTCAGAGTAATCGATTCTTGAACGCAGCTTCGAATTTGAATTTAAACCATTATGTTATGCCATCCTCAAATACAGGAAAGATATATATATCTAGGTAAGCGCCTATGATTATGGTCCTCAAGTCACATGTGTCTGGTCACTGCAAACTTCATAATATCGACCGACCCCTCTCCATCACTTGACGTTGGAGTTGATCAATGTCAAGCTTGTAGTCTCCAAAAGTCCGAATCATAATTCATGTTTGATTCATTGCGCATGCTTTCAACGCTTGAAGAGCTATGGATCCTCGAGTACAATTCAAGTGAGATCAATATTCTGGATGTGTTATTATTACTTGTACCAGATAGATGCAGTAAAAGTACATGAAACGGTGTTGGGATTCTAGAATCCTCTTCAATAGACTGCAGTCCAGATTATTGAAAATCATGCTTGCAGTATACTCAAGTTTGGTCTTTCCTTATATGCCGATACTACTTTAGTTAGCTGTTAATCCTTTCCCCTGGTTCTTGTTCCGTTTGTTTATCTTTCTGATAGCCCTTCAGACTGTTGAAAATCATTTTACTACGCACCCAACTTCTCTCTTTTTCCGTATCTGAACATTGCAGCATTGCTTTAATCAGCTGTTAATCATTCAAGAATTTGCTATTCAATTTCCTCATCTTTTTAGGATTCCTGCAGTCAGAACAAGGAAATGTCCTGCCAAAGTCCACAATTTTTGCGAGTCAATGGAGAACTTGGAAAGCGGCCAGCTTTCCTCGGCCTTTACCCAGAGCTGCGAGATATGATATATGAAGAAGTCGTCACATTTACGGGCGGTAAGCTTCTACTACCATTCGTTCTATCCGATCTCCCAGTTCTGAAGGACTACTGCACGAAGACCACTTTGATGCGCAAGGAGCACAGAGAGTTTTGGTTGACGGCTCTGAGATTGGCTTCAACTTGCAAGCGAATCAGATTTGAAGTTCGAGATAGGTTTTTCAAAACAAACGATTTCAGTCCCATGGCCTCCATTACTCAGCACTTTGTAGACCGGGACATAAACAATCATTTCTAAGAACTTCCCATGTTGATGTGGAGGGTGTTGATACTTATCTCGACAAAGATTGTGATGAATGTGGAGATTTGGCTTCCAATATAAAATCTTCTTGGTTATTGGCATCTGAGCATTCGCTTCAAGAGATGAACTTATGGATAAAGAACACATGGAATCATCCAGTTGGTTTGATACAATTGGTTCCCAACTGGAGCACAGCCATAGATCCCCCTTCAAAAGTTGTTTTTGCTATGCAGATACTCTGGCATCGCATAGAAATTACTCAAGAACTGAATGAATTTCATGATGAAATCTCGAGTTGGTTGAGGCCAGCGATTGATGAAGTCTTTGGCAATAGTGCAGATTGGATAGGCGGTGGGAGGCTCTTGATCCCACCATATGTTTGTAATGGGAATTTGAGTGAGAGTATAGTCACTGGAAATGGGCGTTCTGTATGGCGTCACGGGGGCAGGTGGAGAAGCTACACTTGGCATCATTTTGCTTGAGACCCAGAGGTACCCTCAATTTCTGGGATATTCTTGGTGACTGTAGGCGTTGATTTTGTCTGAGGATATTTATTTTATGAGAATGTACAGGCTTACCGCTTGACATTCGTTTCTTCTGGTTCGCAAAGTATCTTTGATCGTTAGGAGTATTTCGGGTATTGCGCTGTCGTGTTGGAATGGGTATATAGGCCTCACTTGATGGCGTCGCGCTTGGTGTTTTTCTACTTCTCGTGTTTGGAGCGGCCGTATACGTTTTATTGAGAGACCCTTATTTTGATGTTCCTTCTACTTCTTGTCAACACAATTCAGTTCTTCAGCATCAATTCATGACTAAAACTATGAGCGTTTGTAAATCAAGCATATTTGCGAATTGAAATTACAAACAATCGATCAGCCTAATTCTTAAAAATCGAATTAGTATTTGGTTTGTTGGTATAAACTTACTAGTCAATCATAACTGCGTCTTGGCACTTATTGCGATTCGAGGAATTTTATCAAAAATCCATATTCAATGTATCTCTTTGCCATTGATCAGTTGCGCTTTTCACTTCACAAACCTGGTGTCCGTATAGCATCAGGTTGTTTGGTGCACTTGAATGGAATCTTGTTTGGGAAAGTTAGTTTGGGGTGACCTTTTCTCATTATGTGGTTTAGACGTTGAGTTTGATACCATAGTTTGGCGCTCCGTTCATACTCTGCTTGCCTGTTTCCTCAGAGTTTCTTCGGCTTGGTTCCTTGTGAATCACTATGCGGAACTCATTCATACCTTCCACTTGATTACATCTACTTGTAGACTTTTCATACCGAAACTTTTTCCTGGGTCGGTATTTGTTAGTCTCCCTCTGTTACACAAGGGGGTTTGATCTACTACTAAGAGTTCTGTAATCTATTTACTGCACATCATTTTTTCTTGTAGATAAAACCCTTGTAGAATTTGTATTTTCATATCAACTCTAATGTTAGATATTCATTTGAAATCAAAGAAAATGAATTCTCGAGAGAAAAACGTTAGTCAATCTTGAATAAGAAAGATACAAATATAATTTTTCGGCAAATAATTTTTTGGTAAGATGCATAAGCTTTCAATCAATTAATTCAAGGTAGATTAGTGTATTTCCTAGTAAAGTCTATCGATTGAACATCTCAAAACTCAGTTTTATAGATCTTCTACAGTCCTTAGAACTGTTTGATGGGGTACAGAAATTTGAAGATGACACTTTGGTGTAAATACGCTTAACGCGCGGTAAGTGGATTTAGAGCTCTTACATTGTGGTCTGAACCGTTTTTGAACTCAAGAAAAGCTGATTGTATAGATAGTAATAACTTTGTATACTATACTCGAGGTCCAAGAAGTTCTAGGTGTCTTCGGTTGACCAGAAGAAAGAATTGGGCGAAGACTTCTTTCTCCATTGTTAGCCGCAAATATCGTTAAAATCCCCAAGCATGGATCGTAGACATCTTCGTCCCAATGTCTTAAGGTTCTTCCCGGGGCGTGATGCCCTGCATCTCAACGCCTTGAGACACAATACGGTACTGCATGCATGCATCATCGAAGCTCGGCCCATAAGTCCTAGCCACGATTCTTATGATTACTTCCATCTACATCGGATATGTACGGAGTAATCAACTAGTCTAACATCCGAATTCTCCGTGAACCGACATTGCGCTCGGCAGTCACTCTGGAAGTTATAATTCCCTTTTCCGATGAAACATTATAAAACCAATACATCCTAACGTTCTTGGCCACATGGCTACTCCTGATTCCAGATGCAGTGAGATAAATTACCAAGAATCAACACCCAATTTAAATAGGGTTTTCGCCGGACCCATGAGCCATGAATAGCTGTTAGATGATTCACAATACAGCCTGGACAGTCCACACTCAGAGATCTTCTAAAGTTGCCGATTACATTAGAAAAATAAGGTTTGAAATAACATACACTGCCAATATATTCAATAGAGCCTGCAGCGCCTCGTGGAGTGTGAAGACGATCACAATTGATGATCGCAACGGCGGACAAGAATTCACATATCTATCAAAGGGGACGTAAGCTTTGCTGGGTAGACTTTCTTGCTTATCTCATGTTCTCAACGACGAATATACTTTTCAAGGGTTACTGCCCAATAAAGTTATTATGATTAGTCTTTCGAGACGATATCATGGTCAGGTCATAGACTCATAAAGGCTTAGAAAGCCGAGTGACGAATAACTGTGGTTTGAGTAAGCACCTCCTCATTACCCAAGCTTCAGAAGAGATATTATATCTTGTTTGAGAGTGTATCAAACTTCAAGAATGGGCTGAAGATTCCATCGGATGTTCTACAACTTGTTACCTTCCGACTATGAACCTCCGCAATCATGGCAAAGCTTGTACAATGGCCGCGCTTCTAATTTTGATTGGCCCACTCGTATATACGATACCCAGGTACTCAAGTACAAGGGTGCGTGAAATTCAAAAGGTCTGCAATTTTTGCTGGGATCGTGGGTGATCATCTCCAGCGTTGATGAGTGTCTGTGCTGTACGAGTACGTGAATGTGGATCCGGTAGGCTGCGAGCACATGTTTGAGTTCAACTACAAATATACTTTTTTGCAGCGTAATTCTTTCATCTTCACTAGTTTTCTTTCATTTGTACTTAATATAAACCGTCTGATCTTGGCCAACTGGCTTGTCTATTTCTTGATTTCTGTCCCTCAGTTGATCAAAAAATATTTTGAACTTTTTCGTGTTTTGTCCTTACATCTCTACCTCGCTCTACAAACCTATCTAGAGACAATGGATCGCGATGCTTTATCCCCCGAAGTGGTGACAGAACACGATGCACCCCAAGTGGTAACAGATCATGATGCACCCCAAGTGGTAACAGATCATGATGCTCAATCACCTCAATTGGCAATAAATCACGATGCTCAGTCCCCTCAAGTGGTAACATATCACGATACTCGATCACCTCAAGTTGTATCAGATTACGATATCAAGAGAAAAGGTCTAGCGCAACAAGACTCGAGAGAGAAGCCATCTATAGCATTGTAAGTCGGTAATCTTCTCTTCTGGAAGTCTATAAGACTAATGAATGGGAAGCAACAACTCCGATTATGATCCAACACTGTCACCATCTACTCCGGGCCTAAGGAAAAAGGGGTCTATGGCGTTGTAAGTCGGTAAAGTTCTCTTTGATAACCACCATGACTAACAAACAGGAAGCAGCAACTCAGATTATGACCCAGCACTCGCACCAGCTCCTCTAAACCCATATCCCAGAGATTCAGACAGCGCTTCAATCGCTCCAACATATCGATCCACGCCATCGTTTCCAGTCGACAAATTTACAATTTCAACCCGAACTGATTCATTAGCATCTGGTTTTCCATTCCACCAACGGCTCTATGACTTCAGAGTCACACACGATGAATGGCATTTATTCACTGGTGCGATCGTCCAAGCTGCAAGCTTGACATTGCAAGAAGATTGGGCCGCTTGGACAGCAGGTATTTCAACGGGTGTACTTAGCACCGGTCTTCTGGTATTTGGTGGTCCTGTAGCGGGCTACTATACGGGACGCTCGGTACATCGAAAAAGGTGCTTGATAAAGTCAAGGAAGGACTAATGCACGAGGGGAAAATCAGAGCCACGCTTCACGAGTGGAACGATAAGACATGGCTGCACAAGGGATTTAAAGCATGGCTTGAACTACCCTCAATGAAGGGAGAATTTAATGGCGAAGAAGTTGATCCACAGACGATGAGGAATATGAGCAAGAAGGAGAAGAAAGCCAAAGAAAAGGAACAATCTCGTTTCAAGATTCTAATCATACCAACCGCCGTACCCGCGGGTCCAGAAATTGGCATGAGCAGGATAATGGGAGATAACAAATCGACCTGGAGTTTACCTGACACGCCATCTGAACAACGAACGTGGGTTCGGAAGCTCCTAATACGGAACGACACCATCCGCAAATGGCAGAACTCGAATAGTTGGAGGTGGTGGTGAATCCTAGGAGGTACTTTGCTCACCCCGCATCCTACTGGAGAGAGAGCTTCTTGACGAAAGGAGGAGCATCACAGCTTCTTGTTGGGGAACGTGGAATCCTTTACTATTCACCCTCGTCGCAATAAACATAATTATTACATGTTTGGATTTAAAGGTCATTGGTTCTTCCGCCGCCATATTCACTCTCAACAACCGCTTGCTCCTTCCATCCGGCCAGCCTCTTTTTATTTTATCTTTGCGACTTCGTTTACCACTGCAGAGTTTTTTCCTTTATATAGTTTTGTTACGATTCCGCATTCAAAAGATTTCTCTTTCTCTACAACAATTTCCAAACTTTTCAACTTTGGCAACGGCAGCATACTTTCATGCTTAATCGAATAAACCTATCCCGACAACTATCAAAGAATCACGATATTTACAACGCATTTAGCAACATGGCATCGACCGGAAAGACTCTTTACCCAAAGATATCTGGGAAGCCGAAAAATCTGTTGCTGGAATTCTCCAAGTTTCAGAATAAATCAAAGGGTCGTCGGGCGACCACCATCTCGGTCACGGGAACGGTCAAACTCCACGGGACACACACCGACTTCCTCATACACGCAGACAATACCATTCAGCTTCAATCCCGCAACAATGAACACTTAACGGCCGATAAAGATACCATTGGTTTTGTGCCTTTCGCTATGGTAGTACAACGACAAATTCTAGGATTGAAAAAGAATATTCACGATCGGTTTCTAAAGCTGAATCCCAAGGCGAAATTAAATGATGAGCATCCGTTAATCATCGCCGGTGAGTTCATCGGTCCTAAGATCCAGAAAGACGTGGCGATCAGTGCGTTGCCTGATAAATGTTTCGTCATCATATCCATTTCCATCAACAACGAGTGGCAACCGGATGAACAGTACGCCGATATACACAATGAACCATGTGGAATATTCAACGTCTCGCGAGGAGGCTTTTTGCACGAAATGATTGTTCTCAAAAATCCAGACCTAGCCTTCGCAAAGATGCAAGCCTTATCCAATGCTGTAGAGGAAGAATGCCCTTTTGCTAAATCTTTCGGGATCATTGGTCTGGGTGAAGGTATTGTCTGGAAGCCTGCTGCGCCGCTCTGCTACGATGCAAAGTATTGGTTAAAGCTAAAGGGCCCAATCTCCATGGGGACTGCTGTGGCAGGACCTGCTCGAATACCGGAGCGAAGCGGCTTTGTGACTCCTGTCTTTTCGAATCCAAAGTTTTCTCTTTCCCCTACAAGCAAGGCTGTTGCTAGTCGACCCTTGGGTACCGTGATTCCACATCGAAGTGGCTTTGTGGCTCCTGTCTTCTCGGCATCGACTCCTGCTGCTGCTGAAAGCAGATCTGTTCCTGATCAACGAATTAGTAGCACAGTACAATTGCAATCTCCGGCTTCGAGACAATCTCCTCCAGCATCAAATTCTACACCTTTGACAACTAAGGTCGCAGTCTGGAACTCGGATAATACGAAGCCCACTCAAGGTTTATCTGTAGCACAGGAACCAAGAAAGGTTGATGAGAGTTCTTCTGCAATTTCTATCCAAGGTCGCAGGCCTGCACTTATACCAAAGAAAGTCGATGCGGGGAGGCTACAGAATCTCAAGAATGTTGAGAAAGGTAGACCAATGCTGTTTGATACCACAAAAGTCGAATTGGTCACAGAAGAAAAGTCAAAACCTATCGCGAACACCAAGTTGACCCCTTTGACACCTGAGATGATTCAACAAGCTAAATCGGAGATTTTGAACCTAATCCATAGCAGAAGCCCTAAGATTTCCCCGCCAGTATTCCAGCGAGTAGACAGGGTGGCGACAGAGAATCTTAAGCCTACGAAGAGTGTCAAAACTGCTCCAGGCATATCTGAAGGAGTTGATTGCAGATTTTCGGAGAATGAACACCAGGAGCAAGGCAAATTGTCGATACCATCTTTCTCACAGAAAGACGAAAACACAGAACCTGCAAACACAAAACTCGGCCCTTCCTACCACCACTTGAGAAGTTTGGAGATCTCATTAAAGACAATTTGCAGTCACGTTCTTTGTGCACTGTACCCGAGGAGGTTGATGCAGAATTTTCGCAGCTTGAAAAGCCAATTCGCCTATCATTGATATTCATGAGATCCCAGGAGCCAGGAGCCTCAGTTGCCAAGGCTTTCGCAAACAAAGTGGTTAGAGGGAGAAGATTGGAGCAAGGATGGCAGTATCTTCTGGAGATGGGAGTACCAACAGATATGAAAGGCGTAGAAGCTTTCTTGCAATGGTTGTGGCATGATGTGGCTGTAGAGGAAAAGTCAGAAATTGAGGAGTTCGAGATTGACAAAGGTCTATTGAAGAAAGAAATACATAAGATTGGGCGAGATTGGTACTTTGAGGAGCTTGCATTTGAAGAGCAACGTGAAAACTTCGGGGTTGGGGCACCAATTGGAGAGAGTTGATCAAGATTGGTACATTCACATGCATGTGAGGAGCATAACAAGGACTTTGGGATTTGGGCGGCACGTTTTTTATACTTTTGATACCTCTAGGCATAGCACACGGGCAGGAGTTGGTCTCGTGTTAGAAATCTAATTTTGATAAACATAAACATATGCCTGATATCCTGATACTTTTGATGTGCTTATATTTGAAAAAATCTCGTGCTGACATTGTGACCTTCGGAAAGGGGCACCCTGCACGTGATTGTTAACCTTGCCATTTGGGAATGGAAGTAAAGGTTAGCCCGTGCGTGATTTCTCGCTCCCGCATCTTTGATCTTATATGAGTTCATGAGTTCATGATTCCTTCTCAACTGCAAAACTTTCGGTTTGCTTAGAATGTACTGAAATACTGCTTTTTGAAAGCGAGAACCTGTATCTTCAAGTGAAATGTGCAAATGTCATCATACTTGTTCGATTAATAAGGTGTGGCTTGGCTGTTTCCATATTGACAAGCTACTATCATCAGGGCATGAGCTACACCCAAAGAACTTATTGATTGAATCGTTTCTTTATACTGTTGGTGTTTAGATCACTTGTCCGAGGATTGTTCTTTTTCTTGTCAATGATGAGTTGGGTACCTTTCTTTATCTCTCTCACAGACCGCAAACGGTCTTCTTTCAGTCCTTGTATTCTTTGCTTGCACACTTGTCCTTGAAAGAAATTGATTTGAAGGTGTTTTCGAGTGTAAGTTATGACACCGATACTGAAGCTTTATACGTGTGAGATTCCTCAATAGACGTCCAAGTCAAACCGCTTCCAAGATGAGTAGTATAGGTACTCAAGACGAATTCAAGGTAATCTCGACGTCTTTATATGAAGGCACCATAGTCGAGATTCTTGATGGGAAATTGTTGAGATATCCAGTGGATGTGATTGTTAATGCGACAAGTGTTGAGTTGCGTGAAGGAGATGATATTCATGACGCCGCCGGCCCAGAACTCCTAGAGGCGATGAAAGACCGATTCCCGCATCGAGGAAGGGTAGGCGGAGCTTATGGAACGACCGACTCTTACGGGATAAAAGCATGCAAATATATTATTCATGCTATTGGTCTGGATTGTAGGACCCCAACGGGGGTAAGAGACATAGGACTTCTGGGCAACGCTTATCGAAATAGTCTAGATCTTGCAGCGGTCAACAAACTCAGATCCATCTCGTTTCCTGCAGTGATCGTGGTTGGATCTTTTGATATGTCATGGAAGATAATTACTTCAATAATATTGAACAACATCCGCACCTGGATCGACGGTCACAAAGGGGAAATAGATCGAATTAGTATATTGCTAGACACGTTGCCGAAAGATATCATAAATGAGTTGGACTCCACCTCGCTTGGTAATTATATTCCTGATCAAGGCGATGCTACGACTAAAGATCCACCCGCGGCTTTCAGATCACGAGGCAAACCATCAGTCAAATCACCAGTCAAACTACCAATCAAACAATCAGTCAAACAAGCAGTCAAACTACCAGTCAAACTACCAGTCAAACAAGAGGTCAAACAAGAAGTCAAACAACCAGTCAAACAACCAATCAAGCAACCAATCAAGCAACCAACCAAACAACCAATCAGACAACCGCTTAAACAACCGCTTAAACAACCACTTAAACAACCTCCAGTTACAACAGCCAATACGCTACCGGTTAAATCGAAGACTATCACAGCTCCTGAACCATTTCTCAAGACCACGAAACGCATTGTACCACCTCCTTTAACGAAGACCACTATGGGTCCTGGTCCTAGCGGTCATGGAACATCAGGTCCACAACCACCTGCCAAAACTACAAAACCCGTTGCATCACCTGTTGCACCGAAATTTATCGCAGATCTTCAGGTCCAAGGAATTCTAGGGGGGACTCCGGATCCTCCAGAATCCGACGAATCTGGCTCTGGAGAATCAACCCCCCCCGGCACCCCCCCTGGATCTCCACCCCGATCCCCCCAAAGCCTCGAAGGCCAACGTGACCATAGCCCCCTCGACTCAGATGATGATGAAACCCCCTACCTCTTGAATTTCTACGAACCCCTTTCGCACATGTGGATGGGACGAGATCGCTACTACGCCTTGCTAGAAGCTGGAGTTGACCCCAAAACCTTCGTCGAAGGAATGAAAATACCCAATCCCGAGGAAGACTCCGACCAAGGATCTCTCCCTGATGAAGAACAAACTGAGTTCACAGAATACCACAAGGAAAGAATCGAAAGAGGACGCGAAATTAGTGAGCATCTACAGCTCACCACTGAATATGATATGCGAGCGGCAACAGAAGCAGAGACCGCGGTAGATGCAAAGCGTGTGAAAGAACTCTTTGACGAGGCTGAGAAGGAGGTGAAGATCGCGCTTGAGTCCCAAACTGAACAGTGTAAATTTCATTTTGATCATGGTGGCCGATGTCCCGTCATGTGTCATCCCAGAGCCTTGCGATCAAGGAAGATTCCGGGTCAATGTCGCACCCATCAAAACGTAGAATGAAATTGAAGGATTGGTTTTCGATAGATCATTTAATAACATTTCTCCTATTATCGAAGCTGTCTCCCACTCACCATTTCTTCATCCCATCTCTTAGTCTGTACAATATGATGACCTCTTGAACTCGAGTTCCCCAATCTCGTATTGAATAATGCCAGAATCAGCCAAATCGGATGTTACCAAGTATGCATACCCTTACGTATACACCATGCCCTGAACATCGAGCACAATACTTCACCTCGAGCTATCGAGATATCGACAGTCACACAAAACCAAGATGTACAAGAACACAAATCAATATCCGACCCAATCATCCTACCCTAACCCTACTTCTTCCATCCTTGTTGTGGCTTATACCCACAAGTTCCATCTATCGAAGTCCCTCTACCAATCTGTATATCTCAGCCCAATCCCACTCCCTTGCTCGCGCCCTCGTCTTTCCCACCACACCCAGCCCAAACCAATCCGGACTCACAACTACCCTGAAGCCACTCTTACCCCCATCACATAATCACACCAAAGCTGTAAACTTTAAACCCCGAACCTGAAGTTCATGCTGTAAAAGTTGCAGTCTTGAATGTACGCCGTATCTTGCGCTGTAGTTATATATTCATATTCATATTCATATTTAGAATTACAATTACAATTACACCTATCGTTGAAATATCCTTTTATACTATATGAATCAACCAGCCAAACTCTAGGGATGGCTGAGTGATCATGATATGGGAGATTGGTTACACGAGATCATAGTCATTAATTACATGGTTACAAACTTTAGGTCAATGATCACAAAGAGGACGTAATACAGATAGCTACGATATCACAGTTCAGATGGCTGAATTCAGTGGATGTTGGTATGGTTTAGCAGTGATATTATTAGAATGCTAATCTACACATGTGAATGGGGTGATCGGTTGATATCTTGAACTTCTCTATCTTGCATCCCTTTCCCTTCCATCAACGGCGTCGCTTAACCGGTTTCATTTGAAGTGTTTCATAAATCGACTATCCTATTTCTTCTGTCTCTTTAAACTCTTGTTACTGCCCGTACTGAGAACACTCGCACTTCTTTTATGTGCAGCCGCACTGGCATCATCATTGCCACCGTTACTCTCCACATCTCCGTTTCCATTTGCACCCGCTATATCCTTCGCGTCTGAGATTTCATTTTTCCCGTCTTCCTGCTCTGTAGTTGAAACTATGGGCGCAACTCCTGCCTCTTTGCTTTCTGCTTCCGTTGCATCTCCTGTATTTCCGTTTTCCCCTTTCTCCTCTCTCTCATCCCCAGCACCATCCACCCCACCAATTGAAGACTGTGACCGGAGAGCTCCCGCTATTCTCCTTTTCTTTTCCTCCACCTGCTCCTTCAATAATGAGACTTCGGCGGCCAATTTATCCACCACCTTCCTACTATCCAACAAAATCCCAATACTTTTGAACAACTCATCATATCCGTGCGCCACATCCGCCGTAGCCATCGAAGGTTTCTCACTAATGCCCAACTCGACCAGCACACTTTTAATGCGCGTTTGCTGTATAGTACTCTTTGCGGTCATCGGTTTAGTCGCTTTGTCCCCACGGAAAAATGGACCTCCCGTTAGACGGTCATGATGTGAAACACCATAAATCCTCTCTTCTTCTTCGGTAAGTCTGCGCCGTTCCGAGGGATTTTGTGAGGAGCTTGATATGCTCCCTTTTTTATTACTAGTTGCCGATGTATTGCCAGCCGCACCTGAAGGACCGGATACTGATTCCCGAACATTGGAATCTCGGCGATCGAATCCACCTGGCGTATTGGCAGCGACAGGAGTTGAACCACCTGGAGTTTGACCTTCCGGCATTGCCTTTTTTTTCTTACTCTTATCGGCCGTCATAAGTTGTTGAAGAAGTTGATAGAGACCTTGACTGGTGGTGTACGGGCTGATATTAGAACTGCTTGGAGGTGCATCAAGTCTGGCGTAGAGTTCCTTTCGTTCTTCCATAAATTTCTCAGATCGTGCCAAGATACGTTTGAGTTCCACCATTAGACTTTCTTCCTCCCTGGCTTCTTCTTTTGTACGCGTAAAGACCCCTTCGAGGAAATCTTTCCTGTATTTCTCTTGTAGAGGCTGGTACTTGAACATCTTTTGATGTAAATCGAATTCCGTAGCATTCATCAGGTGTAAAGGTTTCCTCAGTGCCATCATAGCCGCACCTATTGCATAATATCTCGCCTTCAGATCTTCCATCGTCCTAACCTCTCCGCTTCTTATCATGGTACCTTCCGTGGCGTCTTCCCGGATATCAGGAGGCGTATATTCGTATCGATCCCATATTATCGGCCATCTTAGATCATATTCCTGAACCAATCCCATCAAATAATCCGTTTCGTGTCTCGACCATTCCTCATTCTCCAAATGTTCCTTGTATTCCTGGTCGGTATAAGTCGGTACCTGAACCTTCACATTGTATTTTGCAAAAGTCGAATCCTCAATCACTTCCTCTTCCTTATCTTTCCCTTCTTCCCCATTTCCCCCCATCTCAACATCTCCCTCTCGATCTTTCTCCCTCTCCTTCTCCCTTCCGTCAACCTTCCTCCAATGCTTCAAAATCAATCCATCTCCACCCCTCGCGCTATTCCTAAAAGCCCCCGCCTCCCACTTCGCTGCTGGTTTCTTACTTCCAAATCTCTTCTTCTTAAAAACCGCATCCTCCGGTACAATCGCAATTGGATTATCACCCCCGAGATTTTGAACCTCTCTTGCGAGTCCTCCTAATTTTGGTTTTTGCACATTCGTCTTTGTTTTTTTGGGTCTAGGTACCGAGCTGGAGGGGAGATCGAGCATGTCGCGAACATCGTGGGATGTCATTTTGAATTATCTCGCAGTTGGGCATGAGAGTTTTGTCCTTCTATTTCTGTGGTATCGTGAAATCAAACGACAGACTAGAATAGTTAAGTAGTGCGACAGTTGATGAATCAAAAGAACAAAATATGAATTGATTGATTGATCGATTTGTTGTAGAGAAAGAAGCTTCAAAGTTATTCTACAAAAGATTGCGATCGCGAAATGCCCCCAAAACCCAAAATTGTACCGCTATCAACCGCTAATCTATCAGCACGTGCATGACAACATCCCTGACAACCAAAAGTCGCGAACGTGTTCTATCAATTCAATTCATCCCTCCGTTGCTCCATCAAGCAAGCATCAAGCTCACCACAACTTCAACTCACCTCACCTCACCTCACCTCGACATCTACGCACACAAACCTCCATAGTCCAAAATGCGCACTTCTCTCCCCCTCATCGGGGCCGCCCTCTCAATGCTCCTCACCCCAATCCAATCTCTATACTTCTACATCGACGGCACGACACCCAAATGTTTCTTCGAGGAATTACCGAAGGACACATTGGTTGTAGGCCATTACACCGCCGAGGAATATGATGAGGATAAAAAGCAATGGAGTCAACACGATGGGTTAAAGATTTTTATTTCCGTAGATGTATGTACAAAATCTAGCTCTCCCTTCCCCGGCTCTCGAATTCCAATCTCAAGACTTTACCCTCATTTCCAATTGCAATGTAGATAAACTGACCTCCCCCCCCAGGAACTCTTCGACAACGACCACCGTGTCGTATTCCAAACCGGCTCCACAGCCGGCCGCTTCACATTCACAGCCGCCGACAGCGGTGACCACAAAATCTGCTTTACCCCCTCTTCCACCTCCGGCTCTCACAATTGGCTCAGCACCCTCCATCCCAAGGCGGCATCAAATTAACCCTGGACATGGCGATTGGAGAAACAAGTCAGATCGAAAGCGACGACAAGGGAAAGATCAACGACATTGTACAGAAGGTGAAGGATTTGAATGGCAGACTACAGGATATCAGGAGGGAACAGGTTTTCCAACGGGTATGACATACCATCTCCACATCAATCTCTACATCAAACATCTACTTCTGTCTCTCCTCTCACTACACACCCGAACCCTCTCCCAACCTTTATGTAACTCCCCAACTAACATCTCACCCGTAGGAACGCGAAGCCGAATTCCGCGATCAATCCGAATCAACCAATGCCCGCGTCGTCCGTTGGACACTCATCCAACTGGTTGTTTTGGGAATCACTTGCGCATGGCAACTATCGCATCTTCGCTCATTCTTCATCAAGCAAAAATTGACTTAATCCACCCATCTTCACATGATATACTCGATATTAGGTTGAGTGAAGGGACGGGGCAAGAGGGGAGAGACCTGTATGGCTGATCGATCCTGTTGAAGCGAGAGATTCAATAGAGAGGGGAGGAAGGGGAAGTCCATGAAAATCACAAGTACTAGCGACGAGAAGGATGTAAGATCAAATGAGACAAGACGAGACGAGACGAGACGCAAAGAGAAGAGAAGAGAGAAGCGCTGCAATAAAATAATATACCATATTTCCCCCCTATCCCTTTCCCATCATTCCTCGCCTCCTCCTCACCTACCATCGAACAATCCATCCAAGAAATCCTTGAAAATCCTTGAAAATCCCGCCTACGCATCCCTAGTTTCTGCCCCCCTCCCCAAATCTCAGTAAGATAGCCACCCACCCACCCACTGCCAGTACATGTACATAGCCTCCTTTCCCCTCCCCCAATCTCTCCAAATCCCCCCTTCCTCAAAAATAGAGTCAAGGAACTCAAACCTGCCCCAGCCCAACCTAGCACAACACGGCCGCGGCAGGGCACGGCACGGCCGAGTCCAATCCAATCCAATCCAATCCCATTATCCACCAACGATTACAACATCAACATCAACATCAATTTCAATATCAATTTCAATATCAATATCAATATCAATATCAACAAGAGGTGTGTATACACTATACACTATACACCTCACACACCTCACACACCTCACACACCTCACACACCTCACACACCTCACACACCTCACACACCTCACACCTCACACATCACATCACATCCCATCCCATCACATCAACCCCAATTTTCAATTTTCAATTTTCAATTTCCAATTTTCAATTTTCAATTTTCAATTTCGAATATATATATATCAACATGCCATATCCCATATCCCATTCCTATATCTATATCTATATCAATATCTACCTACACCTATATCTATGTATATCCATCCATCCATCCCATGCCGCATACCCATTTTTCACATCTACTTCCCCCCCTTCCCCCCATCAAAACTATCCATCCATCTACCTAGGTATCTATCCCCTTTGCTTTCTCTCTTCCTCTCCCTCTCACTCCCGCCCCCCTTCCCCCTTCCCCCCTCTCTCTCTCTCCCTCCCTCGCCATGTAATAAAGATTAAAGGGTGATGTAAATATGATTTGAATTCGATTTAATTGACTTGATATGCCTGCCTGCCTGTCTGACTGATGTTTGATGAAAGAACCCTTTCTGCTTTACTTTTTACTTTACTTTGCAAAACTTTGCACATTCGAGAAAGAGAAGAAAGAGAAGAAAGAGAAGCATAAAACAACCCCCATTCCATTACTTTTTATCATTCATTACCAAACAAACTCAAAAAAGCTCAACAATGAGAATCTCCCCTTGTCCCAGCCCTTCTTCAACCATAGCAGCAAACCAAAAAAATAAAACTTCTCAATGCCCAATTCATCCATCCATCCACTTATGCATCTAATGTACCACACACAAACACAAACGACAAATCACCTGCACTCCTATTTCGCCATTGCTGCAGTGCCGCTGGGGAAAAGAGACGCAACACTCCGCTCACTCCAAAGAAGTATGATGATGATGATGAAAAGAAAACAACGGGTAAAAAAGCTATACATCGTAAAAAAGAGTCCCTGCTTCCCCATTCCAAACATATCTTCCTTGGGATATTGAATTAAGACTGACGTTTCTTTGTACGTAAGAGAGCCATGATTTGATTCCATAAGAAAAGGGGGTAAAATGATATGCCAAGGATGTCATTTTGGAGGGAGAGTGAGATAGAGGATGAGAGCGAGTGGGGAAATGTAAGAAAAAACAATTATTAGTCTTGAAGGTGCTTCGCTGAAGAAGACTCAAATGCCAGATGCCAAATTCCAAATGCCAACCGAAGGTATTCTGTTTATGCTGTAGTTTGGTGTTTCGAGCCAAGCTTTAAAGTTGTGGAAGAGTATATGTATGTGACCACGAGAGTAAAAGACAAGGCCTTTTTAAAGAAGTGGAAGAAACGACTTGGCTACCAAACTGATGCAACTCCGGTACATGATCTTATTTGAAACGATTTGTAAATTGAGGTATTCATTATAACCGACGTTCAAGATGAAAGACGGCATGGAAAGTGAACGAGTCGAGGCGTAAAAAAAAAGAATCTCTGAATTAAAAAGTAATCATAGAGAAGTGTTCAACCTGATAAAACATTAGATCATCTATTCATGGCAGAAGAATGATTCATACTAACCGCAGCATAGTGCTTTCATGATCTTTTGCATCGCGGTCGGCTGTGGCTGTTCTGATGCCCTCCCGTTTTGGTTGACGGGTGTTTTGTTGTGCTGCGCTCATCCTCTGTGGTAGATTGTTCGAGCTGTTCTGAAATTGTGCTTGAGTTGAACCTGCTGGAGTCGATACGTCTTGCAGGGCCCCCGCCGCTCCACTGTTGCGTTTTGGGGCCAACGCGCCTGGGGCGTTTTTGTCGATCGCGCGTCTTGCCCATTCCTGGCTTTACCGGAGATGGTGGCGGGGGTTGTGCGGCATTTAAACGGGCGGCGGTGAGGTGACCTGGTGTGGTATTTCCCCCTCGAGTTGTTCCATGCAATTCCCTCTGCGATGCTCCTGGCACAGCATTTGGTTGATGCAACATGTGCTGAGATGGATGTTGCTTCATAGCTTCCCACCCCTTGCCATTGTTCAACTTCATCCAATCATACTCTCCATCATCAACTTCACCACTGTTCTTCAATGCCTGAGTGAAGAGGTCCCGCAAGTAGTCATAATCCGGCGTGTCCTCGAAACCTAAATTCCTGACGTAGCTCAAGTACTGGTTGAACTCCTCGGGGAAACCATCGCACAGATCCTTGATGGCGGTTGTCTGCTTCTTCTCACCGATCTTCTCGTACTTTTGCTTGTTGGTAGCAGCCTTCAATCCTTGCCATGGTAAACCACCTCGTAAGAAATACATGAAAACATGACCCAACGCTTCGAGATCGTCTCGTCTTGATTGTTCCCTCCCTAAATGTGTGTTGATACTCATATATCTTGCGGTACCCGACAGTGACTTTCGCTCGCGGTATGGAATGTGTTGTTTTGTCTTGGGATCCCGGTATTGTTTTTGCCATTCCGAAATCCACCACGTGAATAACATTTGCGCGCTTTCGTACTCGGCCGACCGATTAGGAAGTTATCAGGTTTTGATGTCTCGATAGATGAGGTTCTTCTCGTGAATGGTTTGTACCCTGGAAAGCTATTTTTGGAATCAGCATATGTCACCTCAATTAGCCTTTGAGCACCAGGGGTAAGAAAACAAACCATTTGTTTTGCTACCATCACCACAGTCTTGGTCGTAAATCTTCTATTGCAGTGATCGAATAAATCTTCCAATGATGGACCAAGGAGATCGATGACCAGGATATTGTGAAGACCTTCTTGACCGAAGTAATAAACATTAGGAATACCAGCTATGTTTTTTTCAATTAGTATACAACCCCCAAAAAAACATCACGACCGATATACTAACGGCAGCCAACAAGAATCTTGTAAGTTCGATATTCGTCTCGCAATTGTGGTGCATCACTCTTTCGAGGTTCCTAATCATTGAAGAAATGCATGTCAGTCAATATATCCACTTGAACTTCCTTCCCCTTTTATGTGGACCAACGGCATCTTGGTCGATGAAGACATGAATTGAATGATGAAATTGATTTGAATAAACGTACGAATTTGATAGCAACTTGTTGATTGTTGAGTAAATTTGTTCCCTCAAAGATCACACCGAAAGAACCCTCTCCGATTTTCTTCCCTACACGATAATGAACGCCGACGACATTGGACGATGATGAAGCCATCGTAACGGAATTAGGAGCTCTCGATTGAGCTCAAGAAGTTGGATGATGTGAAGAAAGCAGCCGTTTGTTTAGAATTGATGGTCGGAAAGAAAGTTTTAAAATTGACAGGCTAATATCGAAATGCTGCTGTTTTTTCCAGTCCAGGAAGTGGTAGAGAGAGATTAACGAACAGCAAAGCCGAGACGAGAGAGAGAGAGAGAGAGAGAGGGAGAGAGAGGGAGAGAGAGAGAGATTGAAGAAATGAACGCGACGACTGTGGCGGAATTATGTATTGGCCAACTTTGAATGTTATTTAATTGTTGCTGGCACAACAAAAAGAGAACATTCAAAGCAATTCCCCAATGATGATTGTCCCCAAATAATAATTCTCTTCTTTTTTTTTTCCTTTTCTTTTAATTGAATTAATTTTTTGAAGGAATTGAATTGAAATGGGATGGGTTGGGTTTGGGTTGAATTGAAATGGAATCGGAATTGGAATTGGAATTGGACTGAATAGAGTTGGGGAGTTGGGGGAGGGATATGAATGGATGGGAAAGAAAGAATGATTTCGGGGGATCCGTGAGCGTGAACGTGACCTGGGACTTGTGACTTGTGACTTGGACTTGTGATTTGTGATTTGTGATTTGTGATTTGAAGCAAAAGTAGAAGCAGAAGCAGAAGCAGAAACAGAAGCCAGCCGGTCTACTGTGTTAAAGTCGGAGCCGGGACGAAGCGGTGGATGGGGGGGGTGGAAAGTGGAAGTGGAAGTGGAAGTGGAAGAGGAAGTGGAAGTGGAAATGGAAACGGGAGTAGGAGTCAAGCAAGGTAGGAGTAAAGGAAAGTAGGCGTGAGAGTAAGAAAGAGTACGGAGACTTCCTGTACGAGTGAGGACCTAGTACCTAGTGTGTCCCTAGTAATGTTGGGTCGGGTAGGTAAAAGTTTGGAGCTTTCACTAAGCTGAAGGTGGTTTAGTTTAGCACTCAGGCTGAATTATTTTAGCCGTAGTCTTCTTTTATTTTTTGTTTTGATTACTGCTCCGTTTTTGTTCTGTTCCTCTGCCCATGAACTGGGAAAGAAATAAATCAAAAACGAGAACAAAAGTAAGGTTAAAGGTTATTTATTAAGGACTAGGTAGGTGTGGGTTAAGTGAGTGTAGAGAGATGAGTAAAGAGAGAAAAGGAAATCGGAAGCGACACAGAGTGAGAGGGAGAGGGAGAGGGGACTGACTGAGGGAGACTGAGAGGGAGGGAGGAAGGGAGACACATCCTCCGTAGAGAGAGGAAGAGGGAGAGAGAGGGAGAGGGAGAGGGAGAGGGAGAAAACCCATTCGGTGACTGTACTGTAATTATTCTTTTTCAATTGATCCGATTTTCCTCATTTATCATATAAAATGTCATGAATGATTCAATTGAGTGATTTGATGGAAGTTCAAGTGAAATCATTCGTTCACAATTATAAGTAGAATCAAAGATCCATGGATACTACGGACCGTAACTAAAATGATGAGTAGTAAGTACCTCCCTAGCCCTGGAGGTAGCTAGCTAGCTTACTACTATCATCTACCGCACCATCTACCCCGGGGCCAGTACATACATAATATTCATTATTACCTAATTCCTGTGCTTGTGCTTGTGCCTACCGGGTCATTATCTAATCCTCTTGAATGATGAATGGAAATGAATGAATGGAATGATGAATGATGATGAATTGGAGAAAATAATGATCAGGTAATAAGACAAGACCCGATTTTAAAAATATAGGTTTGGCTGATATGGTGATGTGGTTAGTGATGATGTGTGGTTGGTAATATAGTAATATAGTAATATAGTAATATAGTAATATAGTAATATAGTAATATGGTAATATAGTAATATGTAATATAGTAATATAGTAATATAGTAATATAGTATATATATAAAAAAAATACTAATTATAAAGTATTACTTACTTGAGTATTAAATAAAAACTAACCTCTTTTATTTTTTTAATAATTATAATATTTTTAATTAATAATTATAATTAGCTTCTTATAATAATATCTAGGTCTATATAATTTATTATAAAATAAGAATTTATAATATTACTTTAATAAGTATAATAAGTATAATAATATAATAGATATAATAGATATAGTAGATATAATAAAGCTATTAAATATATTAAATATTTAAAGTATTTAAATAGTTAAAGTAATTAAAGAAGTATTATTAAAACTATTATATAAGTAATAATACGTTACTTAGATAATTAAATTATATACTACCTAGGTACTCTATAGATCATTAGATACCTAGTGCTTTCTAGATATTAAAAGATTATTTTATTTCATTTTTATTCTTAATTCGAAAAGATATAAATAAGGATTAATAATATTCGTTAAGCTTCTTTTGCTAGGTATTATTATATCTAATTTATTATCTATATCTCTTCTTCTATATAATACGGTAATATATATATATATATATATATATTATTTACACTTCAACTTCTCATTAACCATTCAACTCGGAATATAATTTACAACACCTGGCAGCATACAGCTATAATTACATCTAGATAGAACAAATCAACAATCAACAATAGATCAAGCTTTGCAAGTAAATCAGTACTCTCAGCCAATGTTAGAACTAAAAAGCTTCAAGGAGATATGCAAATTGAATTGTACACATGGAAGTATAATTAGAGATACCCAAGCATCGGATTACTAACTTGGTATACAAGGTTAAAAACCATTCGTAAAGTATCATTGGATTATTAGTTGTTATATCTATACTCTCTCTACTATAGTAGTGTATATCTATTTTAACTTAATCTATAAGTATAAATTACTTTGATATATATATACATATATATATATATACATACATACATACATATATATCATACATATATACATATATACATACATATATATACATATATAGCTAAATAGTAAATCATCTTATCACTCAACAGCTGATTTAAAAGTTATGAACCGCAAGAGCCATTCTACATCTTCAATTACTTCCATCTCAAACAATACCAATCAACCCTTTGATCAAAACATTCGCAAATCGACTCAGATCAGGTCTCCACCATTTATTACATACATACTCTGTACATACTGTACATACAGTACATACATACATATCATGTATGCTCTGCCTGTCTGTATCTTCTCCAAAGGCTCAATAATCCCACCCTACATTTGTATAAGGAGAAGAAAGACATCATCTGATCAATACCTATGCATGATAACCTGCTAGGTACGGAGTACACAGCTATATATATCTGCCTGCCTGCACCTGCACCTGCACCTGCACCTGCATATCGAAAAGGTTACAACTTACAGTACAACCTTCACATCCGACCCTTTATTGATTGAAAAGGGGCTGACGGAGTTATGTAATCTTACCTATTTTAGTATCTATGTATCTATCTATCTACCTCGCTTATATACATGGATACATTGGCACAATTAAATGTGGATATATATACTCGGGTGTGTACTCCGTAGGTACCTAGGTAGATATTTATATTGTATAATAGTAAAATTTACTATGCAACTTGAAATACATGTAATCTTTAATTAACTATATACTGTACACAGTTACTCATTTTTATATTTATATACATATCACCATCCAAAATAACCCACTTGCATTCTAAATTCTATAGAGTACCCAGGTATGTAATATCAATATCAACTCGTATCGAGTATTTCATTCTCCACATTACGATCCATTATACAGGTAATTACACACAACAAAACACCGAAGCAGTACTACAGTCCACGGGTAGCTAAAGCTTCCAATGCCTCACTAAATAACCCAAAAGATTACCATCTCTTTCGTTTCGTCTTGTCTACTGATTGCTATATACAACTAGACATTCAAAATCCAAACATTCGTCTTTTCCATTCTATCTTCAACATTCCAAAGTCATGTATGAGATAAACGCGGGCGATGTAGAGACAAACACCTAAGCAAAGCTTGTGATATAAAGATCAAAATCATATATCAATCAAGATCCATGGATAGATAAGTAAATACCTAACCGAAGCTTCAATACAGATATTTCATTCACATACCTAGGTATCAGAAGCATCTATTCCCGAGGTCTCCCTAAATGAACCCAAAAACCAGCCAATGGATCCATTATAAAACTCATCACCATACCCAATGAATACTACTAGTATCTCTCACCAAAATCCCATCCCATCCCTTATAACAAAACCAATACCCGCCCTATACTTGTATACCCTACCTAGGTATCTATTACCTACGACCTAATTAGCATCTAATTACCAACCTACCTACCCCGGAACCCACAAACTAAACCCTATAGCCAGGTACCAACAGCTACAGACCACAGTCTACGTGATTAGCTCGGCACAATAAGTCAACCACCAATGCAATCTTCCAAAACCACCAACCTTCGGATATCCCTCCAATGTGATCTCCAACCTCTCGCTCTCTCTCATCTCCAATCCCCAACCTCTAATTTCCAACCCGACTCCAACTCTCGAACTTCTACTTCCAACTCCCACGCTACAACAGTCTCGCGAGCGCTAAGCGCAAATTCCAATCAAGTACCAGGAGCACTGCAAGTATCTCGAGCGATAATTTATGAATTCTTCGGTCCTGAACTGTATCTATCGATCTCTAGGGCTAGATACTCGTAAAGAATACTTGAATAAAATGCATTTCTTCATTTTCTACATCACGATATTCATATCCATATCTTCATCTCTATCTCTATCTATATTAACAATTATTCATCTACCCATCATATCAATATTTCGATCTACATCTACCGTACCAACAAACCTACCCATCTATACATCCATCCATCCAAACAATTCTAGAAGGTTAACCCAGCCATTCATCCATTCCTCCCTTCATCCATCCCTCCCTCTCTATTCTTTCCGTCCAAATCCAACCCATCCATCCATCCATCTATCATCCATCACCAAGACTAGCTCCAAGTTCTCCACACCCAGCCATCCCATCCATCCATCCATCCATCCATCCATCCATCCTGAAAAGCAAGATTTCTCTCACTCGAGTAAAGGTTACTTTCGATTTTTAATTATCGGGTTTCTCAACCGCCCAAGTTCCCCCTTTGTATTTCTCTATCAAAAAACACCATGAGTCTCCTCCATATACCACCCCCGATCTAAAATCTCTCACTAATTCCTTCTATCCCCAATCCTTTCTCCCTCCTCCCCCTTCTTCTCCCTCCCGTGGAAAAATAGCCTAAATCTTCCGATAAGGGGTATACAGATAAATCGATACCGCAATTCAATATAATATATATATATATATATGCGTATAGTCGTACACATATACATATACAAACATCTACATATACTCGTATACACACATTCACATACACACACACATCAATCCCCCAATCCACCCAACAAGCCAGCCAACAACAACAACAACAACAACCAACCACCAATCCGCCCCTAACGAACAACCCACACCCTATAACTTTCCCACCCATAAACTTACCCGTCCATTCACATACTAATTGTATATAAATCTTCTACAATACAATATACACAAATACCCAAGCAGACTTTAAAAGAGAGAGATACGTAAATATCAAATCTACAATTCCTCAACGAAACCTTGATATGATTTTTTAAAACTCTTAAATCTTAAAATTAAGTATCTTAATATCTTTCTATAAAAAGGAATTTGTATTATAATTAGGAATAAATTTTTTAAGAAATACTAGTATAGTAAAGTGAGTGATTTGTAAAAGTAGAAAAATTTATTAATTTATTCATTTAAACCTTAAGGATGGTAAAATGTAAAAATAAAATTATAGAAAAATAATACAAAATCTTTGTATCTTATTAGATGTTTCTTAGATAAAAAAATATTTATCTACTCGAAATAAGTAAATTTACTTTTTTTTAAATATTTTAAACTTTATATATACGAGCGTTAAGTACGACCGCTCGTATCGACTAATAATATAACTCGCTTAGGACTTATTAATATTATATAATAATAGCCCTTTAGAGCCTCTCTTATAGTTTATAAAAATTTAAAAGCATATGATCTATAAAATATAATTATTTATTTTAATATTATTTTATTATTATTATTATATATTATTTTAATATATTTTTAATATTATTTAATAATATTTTAATAATATTTTAATATTATTTTATATATTATTTTATATAATATTCTAATTTATAATATTATTATAATATAGCTACTTAGCGTTATTTTAGATTAATACCGGGCTAAAATTAACTATAGATAGAACTTATTTTAAAAAATTATAATAAATCAATACATCTATTAAAAATTATAAATAATAATTTATAGTATTATTAAGTTAAAAAAATAAACGTTTAGTATATTTAAATTCTTAAAAATAAAAGTTTTATAATATATAAAAAAGAATTTAAAAATATACTATTTTATAGATTTTTAGCCCGGCATTAACCTAAAACAACGCTAAGTATATACTTTTTGTATTCTTATATTGTCAGGAAGCAACCTTAGACAAGGGTCACATGACCATTCGAGCTAGTACTTAAATGGAAAGGATCTTCAATCCTTTCCTTTTCTTCTTATAAATAACTATATTATTTTAATTGATCCTTTTATTTTCTTTATACTTTATTACAAAATTATTTATCTTTCAAAATTGAAAAGCCTTATTAATTAAACTCGAACAATATCAAATTGATTTTATTAAAAGGATTCTTTTATTTGAATTAAACCTGGAAATTCCTAAATTAATTCAAGATATTCTAAAGATATTCTAAATTGTAAAATTACAATACTGATTATAAAAACTGTAAATTAAATCAAATAATTTACTTTATTCTAATACAAATAATATATTTTAAAAGATAATTTGTTGAAGATAATATATTGAATTTATAAAGCCAAACCTAATATAACAATTAAATTTTTATTATAAACTTAAATATAACCTGGATTAATTTAAAGAATTATAATTAAATAGTAATAAAAAAAAGAACTATATTTAATAATAAAATAAATAAAAGAATAAAAGCAAAAAAGTAACGTTTAACGATAACAATTTAAAATCTTTTATTTCAAATTTTCTAAAGTTTAAAGGAAAATATTTATTTAAAAATAAAGTATAATTATTATTATTATTAAGCTTTCTATTATCTTAATTCCCTTTTTTATTTCGTTAAAATCGAAGTTATATTATATAGTATTATCCAAATTTTTTTTAGAACTTTTTTATATTCAAAAATCTTTAATAAAAAAAATAGATATTTAATTAATCTTATTTCTAATATATATAACTTTATTAAAAACAAAACAAGGTTAATAAAGGAATAGAAATCAGATTTAGTGGATATAATTCTAATTATAATTAATATTAAGTTTAATATTTATTATTGGATATAAGTATATTATTAGAATTCTAAATTATTATAATTTGATAAAGATATAAAATAAAAGTATTTAAAAAAAAGGATTATAAAAAAGAAGAAAGATTTTTTATAATTAAAAGATTCCTAATTAAATTTATATAAGATTATAATTAATCTCCTAAAAAACTAGAAATTATCTTATAATATTAAATAAACCAATAAATTTAGGTTAATACAATAATTATATCAATAGAAATTTATAGATTAATAATAAATTTAAGTATAAACCTTATTTATATAATTAATAATATTAGCACAAAAAAATTTAAGCTTAAAGTATTATTAATTTTTAATAAAGAAAAAATCAGATATAACACTTTTAAATTATAAAATTGGAATATTATATAGTTTTAAAGAATATATATATAATAAAGTAGAACAAATTGTTTTAATACAAAGCTATATTATAGAATTAACAAAATGTAGAATTTAATTAATTAGATTAAGTATAAATAATATCGATAATTTAAAATTCCAAGATTAATAGTTATTAAAATAATAGCTTTTTTGAATAATATAAACTAATGAATATTAGTATAAAATAAACCTTAAGATATAAAATATAAAAATAAGGGATAAGTAATTAATTTAAATTTATTTAATTATTTTAAATTGATATTACAAAATGTATTCTAGTTATATAAAAATCAATTAATTATAGCAAATTATAAGCTAAAATTATTATAAAATATTTTAGTTAGAATATATATTAATTATAACGGATTATTATTAATAACATTTAAAGAACTAAAAACAATAATATAAAATACTAAAAAATTTTATTTGTATGTAAAAGAAACTTTTTCCAAAATTAGTTAAATTTTAAAATTTGTAATATATCTACAATAAACACTTTAAAATTAAATATATTATAGGATACAATATTATTAGAAAAAAAAGAAATCTTTCTTTTCAAATTATTAATGGAATGTTATAAGAAAGTCTATAATGAAGGTATATATTTCTATTACAAAAAGAAAAACTATTATATTAGAAATTACTTTAAAAAGCTAAAAAAACGAGAAGCTTTTCTAAACTTAAAAAACTATAGAATATAAAAAAGCGAATTTTTTAATTAATTGAGTTAAAATAAAAGAGGGATTATAATGGTTTCTGAATAATAAGTTTGAATAAATTATTTTATAACCAAACCAATATTAGAAAAAGAAAAAAATATATTATATAATGAATATATTGGAATTAATAAAAATGTAATAAACTATTAAATTAATATTGTTAAAAAATATATTATAAAAATTATTATTATTAGAATTATATAGGAATAAAATATTATATTATAATTTATTAATAATTTGAAAACATATATAATTACCTTTAAATTATAGATATTCACTAAGTATTCTTAATTACAAAAATTATTTTTATAAGAAAAAATAGAAATAAAATAATGTTTTAAACAATAATAGATTTAGGAGCTATTATAAACTTTATTAAACCAAAAATAATTAAATAAATCAATTATAAAATATTAATATATATTATTTTATAATACAAAATATAAATAAAAAGATAATAGCATTAACTTTAAATATTATAAAAAAAGAAATAAAATTTAAAATATTTTTTCTTTAAAAAACAAATTATTAATAATTTTCCGTAAAATACTTTTATAAACAATTAATATTATTTTTAAATTATTATTTTCCAAAACAATTTAATCTAAAAATAAACTGAAAAACAAAAAAATTGGAATAAAATAAAAAAAGAATATTTATAGAAGTATGGGATTTTTTTAAGTTATTAATATTATATTATAATATAAGAATAAAAGTGGAAAAGGGGAGGGAAAAGTCTTTATTATTAATAATAATATTTTTTAATATTAACGAATAAATTAAACCTAAATCTAACCGCGATAATATTATAATAAATCTTAAATAAATATAGGGAATTTGCTAAAATGTTTAGTAAAATAAAGGCGGAGAAACTTCTATTACACAAACCAGGAATAAACTATAAAATTATATTGTAATCAAATATAATATTATTATTCAGTTTAATATATAATTTATTAGAAATAAAATTAAAGATATTAAAAGAATATATAAAAAGGATAATAAAAATAAAATTTATCAAATTAACTAAATTAAAAACAAGTATATTAATACTATTTATAAAAAAAGGATATTATAGAACTATAACCATATATAAATTATCAAGGTATTAATATAATAATTATTTTAAATAGATATTTAATCCTATTAATATTAAAGATATTTAATAGATTAAAGAAAGCAGTTATATTTATAAAATTAAATTTAAAAAAAGTTTATAATTTGATATATATATATATAGGAAATAAATAAAAAATAGCTTTTTGTAGTAGATTAGATTTTTATAAATATTTAATAATACTATTTGAATTATACAATATATTAACAACTTTTTAGGTTTATATTAACTAATGTTTAAAATAATTTATAAATAAACTAATAATAATCTATTTGAATAATATTTTAATTTATTTTAAAAACAAAAAAGAATATAAAAATTATGTAAAACAGGTATTAAAACAATTATTGAAATAAAGATTATTTTATAAGCTTAAAAAATACCAATTTGGAATTAAACAAATAAAATCCTTTAGTTATATGATATTAAATAAAAGAATAATTATAAATTTATTTAAAGTAGAAATAATAATTATTTAATTATTTCTAAAAAGTATTTAGGAAATATTATTATTCCTTAAATTCTATAATTTTTATAAATGATTTATATTATTGTATAATAAAATAATATTATTATTAATTAATTTAATGAAGAGAAAAATCAAATTTATTTAGTTTAAAGAATATAAAATAGTTTTTAAGAAATTTAAGAATGTTTTTATTAAAATATTATTATTAGAATATTTTATTATAATATTAATATATTTTCTAGAAATAAATGTATTGATAAGGATTTTATATAAAATCTTATTTTAAAAATAAGAGAATAGATATAAATATTCAATTACATTTTATTTAAAAAATTAATATCAATAAAAATTAATTGTATAACTTTTGATTAAGAATTATTAGTTATTATAGAGTTAATAAAGTATTAGAGATATTTTTCTAAAGGAGTATAATATTAAATAATTATAATAATAGATTATAATAATTTAAAATATTTTATAATATTAAGAATATTGATAAAAAGATAAATATAATAGGTAATAATATTATTAAAAAATAAACTTTGTGATTATTTATAAACTAAGAAAAAAACAATCTAGTAGATGTATTATCTAAAAAACTAAATTATTAAAATAAAAATTTTAAATCAACTCTATTATTAAAACTATATTATTAATCGTTTAATTTGCTTTTAATTATAAATAGCTAATAAAATTTGTTATATACTATTATAATTAAAGCAAATATAATCTACAAAAAGAAAGGTATTATAGATTCAAAGAATCAATCTTAGAGAAATGTAGAGTTATGTAACTGTTATTATATGATTATTATATCTGTATTATAGGAGGTTCAAAATGAAAAAACACGAACCTTAAATCCTTAGCGGCTTGTGTGATTGGTTATAAGTATTCCGCGAAAATTCTAATTGGTCGAACATTAGTAAGCAAAAAACCTTAATTTTTTAATGCCCACTTTCCGTTTTACCTTTCGGAGCTTAATTATTCTGGCCATTTTATTCCGGCTATTCCATTTCGGTTATTCCATTTCGGCTATTTCGAAGGTGATCAACCATTTTGGCTATTTCGAAGGTGGTCAACCATTTCGGCCCATTCCATTCGGCATTCCATTTCGGCCATTCCATTTCAGCTATTATATATAGGCCGATATTATTTCGAAATAATAAATAATAAATAATAAATAATAAATAATAAATAATAATAATAAATAATAAATAATAAATAATAAATAATAAATAATAAATAATAAATAATAAATAATAAATAATAAATAATAAATAATAAATAATAAATAAATAAATAATAAAAATAAATAAATAATAATAATAATAATAATTAAATAAATAATAATAATAATAAATAATAAATAATAATAAATAATAAATAATAAAATAATAAATAATAAATAATAAATAATAATAAAATAAATAATAAATAATAAATAATAAATAATAAAAGGTTTATTATAAAAATATAATAAAAGTTTAATATATTTTATATATAATTATAAGTATATTAAAGAAATATAAAAACTATAAAGCTTTTCTATATATTCTAAATTTTATATTAAATAAAAGATATTTAAAAGTTAAATAAATAGAATAAATAGAAAATAGAATAAATAGAATAAATAGAATAAATAGAATAAATAATAAATAGAATAAATAGAATAAATAGAATAAATAGAATAAATAGAATAAATAGAATAAATAGAATAAATAGAAATAAATAGAATAAATAGAATAAATAGAATAAATAGAATAAATAGAATAAATAGAATAAATAGAATAAATAGAATAAATAGAATATAATAAACTTTCTAAAAACTTTATAAAATAATTTACATTTTAAAAAATTATAATATAAAGTAAATCTTTTTAAAACGGAAAAGAAATATAGAAATATAATATATTATTATAAAATACTTTATTCTAAAGTATAAATTTATAGAAAATAATAATATAATAATAATATTAGAATTAAAGATTATATATTATTACTTAAAATTTATTCTTAGATTATTATAATTATTATAATTATTATAATTATTATAATTATTATAATTATTATAATTATTATAATTATTATAATTATTATAATTATTATAATTATTATTATTATTATTATTAATACTAACACTCGCGGAAAATAAATTTTTAGATTATGAATTCGTAGAATTTTATTAGCCTCGAACGAAGTGAGGATTGGGGTTTGGGGGCTAGCCCTCATTAAATAATAAAATTCGAAGAATCCATAGTCTGAAAATTTATTTTCCGCGAGTGCTAGTATAATAAGGGAATTAAAGAAAATAAAAAATGTAAGATTAAATTATATTAATATTACTCGGGCGCGTTTTAAAAGAGGCATAGGCGAATATAAAACTTATAATTATTTAACGAAATCTTAATATAATTTAATATAACTTATATATGTATTAGATTTAGTATTTTAAGATCTTCCTATAAAGTTTTTATATTATAAAAATTATTTTCAGAAGAATATTAATATTATAAAGTTAGTGATTTTAGAAAATTTTAGTATTTATTAATTTATTAGTTTTAAATTCAAAAATATATAAATATTAAAAATTAAAATTATAGAAAAATAATATAAGCTTTGAAGTTTTATTAGATGATTTCAAAATTTAATATTATATATTATATCAATATATATGTTGATATAAAAGGTGGAAAATTCAAATTTTTTAACAAAAAAATATGCTTATATAATCCAAATAAGCGAATTTACCTCTTCGAAACCTGTAAATTTTCCTATATTTTCAACTTTATTAATTTATATTTTAAACATTAATAAAGATATTAAAATTCTAAAATAGGATATTCAAAATTTAGCTTTTCTTTTATTATTTAACAAAGTTTGATAAGTTTAACTATAATATTCGTTAAACTATTCAATATTAATATAAAGCTCTAATTTTTCATTAAATTTTAAAATATTCATACATTTTATCATACTATTATTTATTTAATATTAGGTTTTATAGAACACAATTTTTATATTAAGTATCAAAATACTAAATCTATAATATTTATAAATTTTATAAAATTATATAAAGGTTTCGCTGAATAATTATAAGTTATATTTTAGCGTATGCCTCTTTTAAAACCCGCCTGAGTACAGGGTATAGCAATCCTATTTTTATTAACGTTAGATCCGAGAGATATCGTAGTAGAACCGGAATATAAAGAAGGATTAATAGAATTAATCAAGAAATCTTAATTAAACTATTAAGATTCGAAAAAAAAAGAAGTTTATTATATATAATAATCTTTAATATTATAAGGAATAAGATTATATATATTATTAAATAAACTATTATAAAAATTATTATTATAGAAATTTTATAATTTTCGAATAATTACCATTTTTTTAGTTAAAAAATAACTTATAAACAATATAAAAAAACTATTATATTAAAAAAGAATAAATATAAATATAATAGAATTATATTAAATATTTATATAATATATTAAAAAAATAAAATTTTTATATAAAAAGAAAACTCTAAAGAACTAATATTAATATTAATTTTTATAAAGCTATAAGTAGATTATTTATAAACTTAATTATTAACCTATTAATATTATATTTAAAAAATAATTTTAATAATAGAAAAGATAGGAAAGAACTTTATTTCTATATCTAATATATACAATTATATCCTAATAATAATAGATAGATTTACTAAAGAAATAAGTTTTAATCCAGTTAGGAAAGATATAATAACTATTTAATTTACTTTTCATTTTTATTTAAATTATAATAATAAAGTATAAAATATTAAATTTAATTATTTTAGATAGAGCAAATCTTTTTATAAATGCTTTTTAAATAATTTTGATAATTTACCTAAATATAATAAGGAAATTTTTAATAGTATTTTATTTATAAATTAATGATTTTATCAAATAAATAAATTAGATTATTAAGGTTTATATTAAATATTTTATTAATTATAAATAAGATAGTTAAGTAAACCTTTTATTTATAATAGAATATATTTATAACTCTATACTAATATTAATTATAAATGTTTTATTATTTAAAATAAATAAAAAACAAATATTATTACTATTAGTTAATATAAATATATAATAAAAATTAGAAAATGCTTTATAATTGGTAAAGAAAACTGAAAAATATTATATACAATAATGGTAGAAAAAACTAATCTTACACTTAAAATCTAATAGTAAAATATTATAATATAAAATATAAACCTTAAATATTTAAAATAGATGATATAGTTTAATTAATAATAAAAAATCTATCTATAGATAAAAAATGTATTAAACTAGATTTTAAAAATATTGGTTTTTTTAAAGTAATAAAAAGTATAGAATTATAAAGTTTATAAATTAAAATTATTATTAATCTTTTAAATATTATAATATTTTCTATACTAACCTTTTTACATTATACAAAATAACAATATAGATAAATTACGTTTAGATAAAGCTAAAAAAGAATTAAATTATAAATTTGTATAGAATATATAATATAAGAATACTATTTCAAAATAGTACATTGAAAAAGATTTTTAATTCTAAAATAAAAGAAAAATAAAAAAAATTAAAATTTTTAATTAAATAAAAAAGTTATTTAAATAATAAAAATATATAATGAAAGCTAAAAAATCTAATTAATATTTAAGATATAATAAAGGAATTTTTTAAATTATATTTATTTACTATAAAAGCTTTTTATAGAAGATATTAAGAATTTAAAATAAAATAAAAATAAATAAATATTAATTTATATTATAAATAGGAAGATATATTATTATCCTAATTTTAAGAATAAAATTAAATTAAAAGAAGATTAAATAAAGTTATTATAAATCAAAGATTGTAAAAATAGTATTTAGATAATTAAAATTGGATCTTAGATTACTATAATAATAATTTATTTTAAAAATAATAAATTATTACTTAAATAAGCTTATATAATCCTGAAAATATTATGAAAAATATATTGATTGATAAATCAAGATATATAAGGTAACTAAATAATTAGCAATATTATTATAGTAATATTAGGGATAAACCTTATTTTTTAAGTAAAGGGATATTAAGTTAACTTTGGAAATTCTTAATAGATATTCTATATAAGAAAAGGGGTTAAAGTATTAATTTCAATATTTTTAAAAAATGTAGAAATAGAATTTATTAATTTTATTAATATTATTATTCTTTATTATAAACCTTGTAAATTACTATATTATTAATACTTTTTAAGTTTCATTTCTATTAAAATATTCTTTTTTAAAAATAATATTAATAATACTAAATTAATTAGAATAAGTGTAATAAATTCTAATAAATTAGAATTAATATTTTAAATTAATAAAGCAATATTAATAATAAATGTTTTTTGGATTATAATAAAAATATAGGGTTTATTAATTATAAAAGGATAATTTGATTTATATAATAATGAAATGTAAAAAAAATCTATAATATGATAAATACTAAAATAGGGAGAATTATAGAAAATAAATAGAATTAAATGTAAAAAACAAGTTTTTAAGAGAAGCAATTACAAAAAAGTATATTTTGAATATATAGAATATTATTAATCTTTTTTATAAAAAAATGATTGAAAGATTTAAAAGCAAGTATTATTAATTATTCTGCTTTTAAAAAAAGTAATAATATATAAATAGTATATAAATTTGATAAAAGAATAAAAACGCAATTTAATTATATTAATGTATATAAGAAAAAATAGTTGTATATAGCAAAGAACAATTAAACAAAAATTAAAATAAAACTGAAGTAATTATTAAAAATAAAAGAAAGTTAATAAAGAATAATCAGGTAAAAATTAGAGTGAAATTATAATTATATTTGAGTTGATTGGTAATAAAAAGAAAATAATTATAAAGCAATAATTAAGTATATAATTTAATTTTAAAAATAAAAAAATAAAGATTAATAGAAAAATAAAAAATAAAAAAGCTAAAAGAAAAGAAAAGAATAAAGAAAAGAGAAGAGAAAGCTAATAAATCGATTATATTATAAAAAAAAACTAAAAAACCAACTATATCATAAATCAAAAAAACTATAAATATAGATAAAATAATATTGAATATTTTAAGAAATATAAAAAAAATAAAAAACAATATATTTATATAAAAAATATAGAATAATAATAATAAAATTATTTAAAATAATAAAAAAACTACAATTGTAAAAAACAAAAAGATGAAGGTATTTATATTAAACCAATAAATTAAATGAAGAATGTAATTAAAAAAAAGAAAATTCTTAGTATTTATGTTAAAACTAAAAACCAAAATAGAAACCATAAATGAAAATAAATAATTTGATAAATTTATATTAAAATTAACAAAAAAATTAATAAATTGGAATAAAAATAACTTATTAAAAGGATTTAATAATCTTTTAAATTTTAATTAAAATAACAAAAAAAATATTAATTAAAGAATTTTATAGGGAAATCTTTAAGAATTAGAATACTTTAACAGATTTTAGCTTAAAATCATTAATACTAAAGAGAAAAGTAAATAATATACAAATAGAATATAATACTATAATTAAAAACTATTATTTAATAAAAAAAAAAAAGATTAAAACGATAGGTAAAAATCTAATAAAAATAAGGTTTGGGGAATATATATTATACTAGAAAAATCTAAAGCTTTAGTATTTTTGAAAATCCGATTTAATATATATAAGTTAATCTTAAATTTTATAAATAAAAAATTACAATTCTTTATAAAGGGATAATATTTATTTTATAGGATATATAATATATATATATTGGTTTTATAAAGCTTTGTTAAATTATAATACAAAATGTTTAATAAATTACCATTTCGCAAATAAATATATTATAGTTTGAATTACAAAAACTAGATTTTATAAATGGTATATAATACAATTAAAAATAAAATGGAATTAGATTATTAATATACATATCAATAAAAACGAAATAGTTTTCAATCTGTTAATACCAATTCAAATATATCTTTAAATATATAGAATAAAGATAAGTATAATAATTATCAATAAAGGTGGTTTAATATTACAATTAAATAATAAAAGTCTAAACAAAATGGAATTAGATAATATATTTTATTTACTAAAAAAAATAGCAGAATATAATTTGTAACTAAATAAAAACCAAAGAATCAAATTTAACGTTAAAAAAGCATTAAAAATAAAAAAAAATAACGAAATAATAAAAAAGTAATATTTTATACTATATACTAGGGGTAGCATCGGAATAATATTAAGGTAAGTTGAAGAAAAGTATAAACTATAATAGAAAAAAGAGAAAACTTATATTTATTTTGTTTTCTTTCTTTTTTACTTAAAAATATATTATTTAACAAAAGCTAAAAGAGTAATAAGAAAAGAATTTTTATAGAATATTATAAAATTAACAAATTTTTTTTTTTATAAAACCTTTAAGGGTATTATTATTAGTTAAGAAATAATTTGCAATAGTTTACTAGAATATTAAATATAAAAGAGGAGGTTATATTAAAAAGCAACCCTAAATAAAGGTCACATAACCATTCAAGCTAGTACTTAAATGGAAAGGATCTTTAATCCTTTCCTTTTCTCCTTATGAATAACTATATTATTTCAGTTGACCCCTCTATTTTCCTTATACCTCGTCACACGTATAGACCTTATATAGTTTTTTTAAACTAATTTACTCCTACTTAATAAGACGTTTTAGAATATATAACTTATAAATAGATATATAACTTACAAATAGATATATATATATATATATATATTCTTAACTTTATATTATTAACTACGCTAGTAATATTACTTTTGCTAATATACTAAGACTAATTATCGGCTTTATTATTACTAACTCCTTTCGTAATAATTATTATACTAATATTATTATAAATCTTTATTTTTCCTCTATTCTTTTTCTATTTATAAATTTCATTATACTATGATTTATATAAAATTAAGTTTTATAAGATAAATCTTTTATAACAAACATTAAAATACTAAATCTATAATACCTATCTATACCTTTTATAGAGTTGTATTAGGGTTTTATTAGGTAATTATAAGTTTTATATTTATATATACCTTATTTACAACCTATAAGAGTAGATAAATAAATAAATAATTATAATAGATCCTAATTATAACGGATTCAATTATATTGAAATCCTAATTATACTAGGATTTTTTTAGATTATACTTTATTTTATAGAGAAGTAATAGAATTTTTCGATATAATAGAATATTATTATACTTTTTAAAATTCTAATAATTATAAAAAGGTTTTTTAATATAAATTTATATAGGATTATTAATTAATATATAATATTTTATTAAAAAAAAGTTTATTGTATACCTAGGTAATCTTATCAAAGTTTCAATCTATATAAATTATATAAATCTGTATAATCTTATATAATATTTGTATAAATCCTATATGATTTTTTATATATACTTAATCGTACTAGAATCCTGGCTATACTGGATCTAATTGGCCGGAATTCTTCGTCCGGTATAACCAGGTTCTAATTACTGTACCACCCCCCTCCTAATCTCGCTCTCTCAATACCTACCTACCGACCGGATCATCATACTGGCGATATACCACCATACCACCATACCACCATACATATCATCAATTTCTATCCATCTATCCATCTCTTCATCTATCCATACGATCATAACTCATCACCTGAAGAGAACGTCAGAGACCAATACCAGTACCAGTACCAATACCAATGTTGATATTGATGCTGATGCTGATGCTGATACCGGAGTCTGTTAACATTTTTGATCTTGATTTCCATTTCCATTTCCATTTCCATGTCCATTCATCTTCAATTTGGGGTTCATTGTAATTTGATTTCAATTTGATGGTTTTGATTCCTATACTCCAACAACTGAGTGAACTATCCATGACCCATCCCCATCCAATCCCACGCCATCCCATCCCATCCCATCCCGTCCCATTCCATTCCATTCCATTTGCCCATATTCATCGACTTTATCTTCGGAATTTTGATTTACTACAAGAAACAAGGAATTAAAAACTCCATCCAGATCATCTTACTCCCGCACCAGTAAACACCAGTCATGTACTGTACTACTGCCCTAGAAGAAAGTTCTGTTCTGAATTGAATCTTACAAAACCATAACCTTCTCATCCATCCTCATTCCCATCCCTATCACTCAATATAACTTTACCGAGCTTCTAAAACTGCCAGATCTAACACTTCCACTAGCACTACCTCTTCCATCAAATTTTGGTTTGGCCTTATGTCTTGGCTTCGACATCAACATATCTTCTGCTCTTCCCTTTTCATTATCAGCAATACTCCTCTCCAATTCTTCTAGTGTCCTCGCAGCCTCTCTATCCATAATCGAACCCTCACTAGTTTCCGCTCCGATTTCATTTCTAAAATCTAGTTTTGCAACTTCCAGCGCCTGTTGATGCCATTTTTCTAATCTAGCAGTCTCGAGGTAGGGAGTTAATGTATCGTCTTCAATTTGATGATCTTGCATCATGCGTTCACGCATACTGGCATCAATTCGAGACCAGCGTTGTTCTAGTTCATCCGTGCATGCCCCAATGACTTCTTGAGGAATTAATGGTTTGATCGTGAGATCCTTTTCAAAAATGCCTGTTGAGATAGGGTTAGCATATAATTTGAGAAAAGTCATTGTATCGACAAAACTTACGATTCTTGAAGCAGGCTTTGAGTGTCCAATACAGTGCTGTTGTCTTCAGCTGATCTTCCACAGATTGATCATCCTTAGCTTCTGTATTGTTTATCGCAGCCCAGTCATCTCTCAGAAGACATCTTCTCCAGATAACACGTTGCATAAGTAACTTCTCCTCTTTATTTAAGCCCCCCAGGCGAATAGCTTCAAGAGCCCAGTAAAATCTGCCCATACTGAAATCATCTTGTTCCATTGCTCTGAAATTATCACCCATCAGGGTAAGCAAGTCAATCAAACAGAATGCATCCATAGCTTCATGCTTGACGAGATGAGTCATGCTATTTTCAAGTAGGTTCATGAAGGAGAACTGCCTTTTCAAATCCTTATTTCCATGACTTTCCAGAGCAAGTTGAACTTCTGCATTATCGTCGATAGCTGTATTGATGGAGGGGTATATGTATTTGTAAATCAGATCTTGAATCTTTAGCAATCCAAGCTCTTGGTTTGCTCTGACAAGTTCTGCTTCACCCCCATCAGGAATGAGTATCCCATCTTTCTGACTATAATTCCGACCTGCCATACGAGACAGCTTGCCGATGCTAAGTTCAACCTTTTTGCTCCACACATCACGTTCTCGATCTAATCCAAGTTCAAGAAGCATCCTCGCGGCCTCGTCGTAATCCTTTTCTCGTGTGATCTCATGGATCCAACCAATCTTAGCATACTCAGGTTTGTCACGTAGGAATGCCGTGAGGAATGCTCCCTGATTTTGGTAATCATTAAGCATCTGTTGTAGTTCTCCATGGCTGATGTAATGTTCATAGAGAGCGGTAGCCCAACTCGCACCGAAATTTGCAAAGTACTTGTCCATCCGGTCACTGAGTTCTTTGGCTCGCTTCCCGAAATGTTCAAATTCATCTTGATCAATGCCCGGCATACGGAGTCTTTCGGCACAAACACCGACCTCAAACATCAGAACGCTGGCAAGCGTCTGTAAAATTTCATGTTTCTCTGCAAGTTTCATTGCCTCATCTGGAAGCTCCCATTCAGAAGCAAGACGCTTTAGTTGAGTATCTTGTGCAATGACTTGTAGACTTTGAATTCCTTCTGCCTGCATCTGAAGTTGTGGTGAGTCTTGCGCTGAGACCCAACGTATCCTCTCTGTATTGGACCGAATAGCCATATCGATGAGGGTAGGATGCTCTAGTCGTACTTTGTCGAGAACTTCTGGATCGGGACTCCCTTCGGTAAGAGGTTTATTCCAATATTCTTCAAGTAGGATCACGGCAAGGTCTGCTTGTTTTCGAGCGTTTTCGGCAATGTAGAAAGTCGAAGTCCAAAACTCTGGAAGACCCTCGTAACCTTCTTCTAAGATTCCGTATGACAATATTTCTGATTGTAGTCCATAGAGTCTCAAATTTTCCATTCGAAAGTCAAAAGCACCCTCCAGAGCACCAATCAACAAATCATCAGATTGACTCACCATCTCTACTACCGAATCAGGAGAATTTTGTCCATCCTGCCATGTGTATTTGAGGATTTGAAATGACCAAGGTAGTGCCAGTTCTAGTCTGGCAACATCATGAATGAAAAAGTGTCGAACGCGATCGACTTCGCCTTTTTCAGGAACAGCCTCGGTTTTGAAATCTTCATGAATGTGATCCACAAGCTCAGGGAGAAGTCCACGTCGTTGTCCTTCTGGTAGTTCTCGAATACGGGAGTCATACCGCTGCCAAATGATCGTTGCCGCCGTCATCTTCTCTGCATTCCATAGCAACTTCCACCGCGTGACCCTGTCGAGTGCTACGCCAGTCGCCTTGAGGTGCTTAGCAAGATCGTGAAGTGCAGCTGATCGTCTTTTGAGGTGCTGTTCAAGTGAAGCAGATACCGAAGGAATAAAAGGGGTTTTGGATTGCACAATCTCTAAACTCAACTCCAAAGCAGCTTCTCCAATCTCTTCCGCGGGAAATTGCAATTCTGATCTTCCTGAAAAGCTCAAGGGGTTTTGCGCCATTGTGCCAAAAAATACTGCTTGTTCCAGTTTGCTTTTCGCAGTGACCTGCTGTCCCGTACCAGATGTGAGCTTTTCAACATCAGTAGCTGCCACACGGATCACTCCCCCACCCCTAACAAGTAGAACGGCGGCGGGGTGCTTTGCTTTATATTTGCGCGACTTTGCCTCCTCGATTCCATGTGAAATATTTTGCGGTTCTTCCATGCCCGATCCCACAATCTCGACATTTGTGTCATCCCTAAAGTCTACCACATCCTCGAATGATGGTGTAAGTGTATGATCCTCCGAGCGAAGTTGCGAGTCGGGTGATTCAACCTGTTTTGCCCTTGAAACAACAACCACAGCACGGTCAAAGATAATATATGCAACAAGCGCTGGATTTGGTAGGTAGATTCGTGCTTTTGAAATCGCATGTTTGTTGACCGGTGTGGTGTAAGATCTGATCAGTCGAACATTCTCCACAATCAACTGCTCCCGCTTGAGTACAACGTCAACCAGGGTGTAGTGAGTAGTGTGTCGATTGGAGAGGGATGTTAGCAACAGTATGCGATCCCCTTCATTTTCTTGGTTTTCCGGGGAATGGGGTGTGAAGGTAAAGTCAATAACCTCGAATGTTTCTAATGAAAACTCGAACAGTGTAGGTTCGGCCTTTTTAATTTCCAAGACGATTGCTTCCCTTCCCTCAGCTTCGGCGTGCAGCGCATTCTGTCCATCTCTTTGGAGATTCCAAAGCTGTATTCTTCCTTTTCCTGTTGCGACAACAACATTTCGATCTCCTACATGCTCCTGTGGCCCGGCGCGAACAGCGGCAATATCTCCACGCCATGCCGAGCTAGACAGGACATTTCGAAGACTGCCGAATATGCCTCCGGCTAAAGGTCCGCTTGATCCTCTCAAGAATTGAACAGATATTTCGGGTCTTCCATGTCCATCTCTAACTCGCAAATAAGCCAGTCGTCCGGTACTGAAGGCCAAAACAAATCCAGCGGTTTCCGCATTTAAAATTTGCACAACGGTTTCTCCGGAGAGCATTCCTGATATAGTTGAGCCAACCCCATTACTTTTCAATTTGATGAGATCAAGTGTAGCGGCGCTGGCGATAGATTCCCAATACGTGATTTTGCCAGTGGTAGGTATGACAACGACAAGCCCTGGCTCCGAGGATGATGCAGAGGGTGAAACTAATGATCCAAGGGGAAGAGGGTCTGATCCATGCTTGGTGATATGAGGTAAAGCGAATGTAAAGGTTTCGGGGAAGGAATGTTAATGGCGTATGGCCAGACAAATGCGTGAGAATGGGTGAGAGCAAGGGCATAACCACTATCCGAATATATCGCGCCGTGTTGACGAGCTATAAGGTCGATTTAGAAAAGAAGATGTAGGTCAATGAAGGAGTAATAAATACCTGTGATATCGGTGCGAATTTGATCTGGAAGGGCAGGAAGTTTACTAACGGTATAGGTATCATTCTTCGTCTGCCAGAGGACGTAGATTATCAGTTTCCGAGAGTCAAAATACAATGCGACGGTCAAAAACTCACAAGAACCACACTACCATCCCCTTTCCCGGCCCTTTCTCCTCCTTTCGACTTCTTACCTCTGACTGCTATCTCTCGTCTGGGATTTGGTACCTCCTTGGGACTTTCGCGCATAGTCAAAGTAGCTGCTTTACTGCTTCTTGCCTCATCCATCTCAGGTGTTCCATTAGGGGCGAATGTCTGGTCATCGTATGAGCTTCGAACTCTTTTGCTTTTTGGTTGTGCTAATGAATTCTCATTTGAACGGGGTCGCGGTCGTCGTCTACTACTCCTTACTGGAGCAGGAGCGCCGGCGTTGATTGTTGGCGAAAACATCTCAGAGGTGAATTGGAAATCGAATTAGATGATGGAGTGTAAGATAATGGAAAGATTGATGGAGTTGTTGGGCATTATTCGTTGAAGGTAGTAATTATCGTAGAAATTATCATAGCTCGTTCGGGTTTGTTTTGTTTTGAAAGCTTCTTAAAGTTTAGATCAATCTGCCAAAATATCGGATCAAAAAATTAACATTAGGTACAAAAGGCAAAAGGCGGTGGAAAGAAAGCACGCGTCCTCGCAGGCTGAGCTTTGACCATGTTTGAGCAAGGCTGAGGGTTCAAGCTTACCCGTGGATTTAGTACTTGAGTATGTATGGTAACGATGGTAATGATGGCAATGATGGCAATGATGGCAATGATGGCAATGATGGTAATGATGGTAATGATGGTAATGATGGTAACCTTGGAAGCTTCAAAGACATCTTTTATATAATTATGAGGGAATGAATGAAGAAGTTGATTCAAGACTTTCATCGGCAACTACAGCACAATTCTCCCACTCAATTGGATTCTTCCATCTGGAGTCTTTCTGCGCATATCTTGAAAGTATATGTCTACATGATTGATTCAATGCAATACATGCGACCTTCCTAGGTCACCTTGAGCTTACCTACCAACATTAGAAGGCTACTAGGTATTCATTCATTTACCCAATACCCCGGGCCAGCAGAGAAAACCACCAACTTGGATCTTGCGCGTGATTGCATATTGCATTCATACGATTCCTTCACTCCCAGTACATCCAGGTAGTTGCTAAATGGCTTACTAAGTATTCTCCAAAGACTGTCATACTTATTCCAAGGTAACTCGAGTAGGCACCTTTTATGGAAATGTTAGATAATAACCTTATGCAAGGCTGAAAATGCCAAAAGGCTGAAATACAAGGCTGATCAAGTGAACCGATTAAGTGCCGGCGATGACGCTTGCATTTTCAACCCCTCATGAACATCAACCATGGGCATTATTGGAATTCCCTTTTCTTCCATATTGATCATGAAAGTTCCAAATGCCACCAACAAACCTCCCTCAATCAACGGGGCTAACAATAACCAATCCCCTCATTTTATATCGAGCTCTCTTGGCTACTAAAGCAATTGACCCTGATCCAGCTCAACATCGTATAGCTTTACATTTACAAAAGCTCTACTTACGATTGAAAGACTACAAACCTCAATCCGAATATGCAGCTCGACTTAAAGCAATCAGTCAGGCCATTCATGATGGCCAGAATGATGAAGATGGCCGGACGGTAGCAGTGCCTGGTCATCCTCTAAGGAACAATCCGCTATTTGCTCATTTATTCAAAAGAAAAGAACGTCAAGATACACTTGCCATGACGAGAGTTCTTACAAGCCATGAAGCGGCAATGCATCTTGACTCGCCCCAAGGCATATTGCTTCACGGTGAAGTTGGTACTGGAAAGTCAATGTTGCTGGACATGCTAGCAGACAGTCTACCGAACAGCAAGAAAAGAAGATGGCATTTCAATACATTTATGTTGGAAACTTTTGCGCGTCTAGAACAATTGAGACACTCTCGCTCCAAGCATGGAGATCTAGGGTCAGAGGATTATTCTTTACTTTGGCTAGCAAAGGATATGATTGAGAAATCGCCCATCCTCTTTTTAGATGAGTTTCAATTGCCAGATCGAGCTGCTAGTAAAATTTTGAGTAATCTTCTCACGCCATTCTTCCAGTTGGGCGGTGTACTCATTGCATCCTCAAACCGTATGCCAGAAGAGCTGGAAAAGGCCAGTGGTATGGATTATACTGTGCCTGGAAGAGGGGGACTTGTGAAAAATTGGCTAGGGTTAGCCAAGCCACATAAACTTGATATGTTCTCAACTGGAAACGAATTTTCGGGTTTTGTTGGCGTCTTGAAAGCCAGATGTGAGATTTGGGATATGGGAAAAGGTGGTAGAGATTGGAGACGAAGAGAGATTGAAGATATAGATGAGGAAGAGGCAGAAATGGCCGAAGTAATGAGAGAGGAAATGATAGAAGGCTTTACCGGAATCGGAAAACTTTATCCAGGCGACCTTGGAGTTGAATATAAACAAAGTGGCCATGAAAACAATGACGATAAGGTAACCGAAAAGGGTGCTAAAGCAAGTACTCCGAAGAAGTACCTTCTTACTTCAGACAGTGATGATGCCTGGCAGAAAGTAATAAAATCAGCTTTCCTATCTTCACCAGATTCAATTCCATGGCAATCAACCACTCTTCTTGTCTATGGTCGTACAGTTACAGTCCCTCGCTATCTCAATGGTATAACGTACTGGGACTTTCCTACTCTGTGCGGAGGTACTTTCGGTCCTGCAGACTACATAACTATGGCATCTACCTTCCACACCTTCATCATCGATGCAGTCCCCATACTCACCCTCCTGCAAAAAAATGAAGCAAGACGTCTCATCACCCTTCTCGATGCCCTCTACGAAGCCCGCTGTAAACTCATCATCCGCGCCGCCGTCGGTCCAGATTCCCTCTTCTTCCCCGAAACACAACTCTCTCCCTCCTCAGACCCAGATTCCGAGTCCATGGAGAACCCTCAAGATGCCGTGTACCCGGAAACCCTCTCCGAAATTTACCAAGACCAAACGTCCCCCTTTCGTCCGAACATCTCAACCTACACCGATGCCCCAAGTATCAAAGCAGGTTATGATCCAGACGAAGATGCGGATTTCAATCCGGCTCCCGGGGCGGGTCATGAGATTGGACGGAAGAGAGCACTGGATTTTGGGAGGACGGAAAGCTTTACAGGGGAGGACGAGAGGTTCGCGTACAAGAGGGCTGCGAGCCGGTTGTGGGAGATGTGTGGGGCGAGATGGCATGCGAGAAGTGGGGAGGGCGAGGGCTGGTGGAGACCATTGAGTGCAGAGGCTAGGGGGTGGGAAAAGAGGAGTGGGGATGGAGTGGGTGCTAGGGATGGGGGTGGTGAGATGGAGAATGGGAGTGCGAAGGCTGAGGGTGACGTGAGGATGGGTGGGTTCATGGAGCTTGAGAGGCCCGCAGGCTTGGAGGGAAAGGAGTTGGAGGAGAGGGAAAGATTGGGGGGTGGAGTGGCTCAGAGGTAGATGGATGGATGGTTGGTTGGATGGAGGATATTGTAACTTTGTATACATCAGACGGGATTATTTTATATGCATCTCTGATTTCCACAATGCGATCTATAAAATTGATGAGCACATTCCTTCATTCATTCCTTCATTCATTCATTCATCCGTTTCTTCTTGTTCAAAGAGTAACAGTGGCAAATGCCTGATATTCATCCATACGAAATACGGTATTATACAACCTCTCAACCTACCCCCAACCTACAACTTGAACCCACCACCTCCAGTAACGACGTCACTTGTCAGAATTTTCTTGCCCTCCACATCCCTCATCTCACCCCTCTTCCCAATAACCTTGACGCCTCCCCTCTTCAGCTCACCCACCACATCCCTCTTCTCCTTCGCCTTCTTGCTCAGAACCTTCTCCCCTTCACCCATCTTCTTAATCCTTTCCTTTTCCCTCCTCCTCCTCCTCAATTTCTCCTCCCGACTCATTTCCTCTCTCGCAACGGGCGCTCCGCCTCGCACAATCTCTTTATTGTCTTTCTTTTGGCCCTCGGTAACTTGTCCCGCTTTGTATATTTCCTGCGGCGCGAGCATGGATTCGCCGCCCGCGATACCGGATGCGGTGGATGGTTGCGCGTCTTCCATGGCGATGGTGGCGACGTCGCCTACGACGGTGAGGCTTGGGGCTGCGGGCTTGGGTTTGTAGTGCCAGGAGCTTAGGGCGTCGAGTTTAGCACAGACTTCCTTCCAAAGATTCTCGACTTCTTTTTCTTGGGCTTGGATTTTCTCGTCGGATTTGCTGATGTATGTATCCGGGTTGGTATTTTTGATGTGTTCTTCCTCGTAGATTTCAGCGAGACTTTGTTGGTTTTTGGAATCGTCGAGTTCGAAGAGGCCGCGGCGGGTGTTGGCGGGGGTTAGGGAGTCTGGACGACGACGGATGACTTCGTCAAACTCTTGGGCTAGGATTCGTCGCTTGATAAGTTCTTCGATGCTTTCGCTTACTTCGGCTGTGATAACTGGGACGGGTTTGCCGGTACGTTCGAAATCGAGATCTTCTTCAAGGAGAGAGTTCATGGGTCGATCGATAGCTCTTGCTTCTCCTGCTAGAGTCCATTCACGTTTTGCCACGGATGCGGCTTCGAGACGTCGGATTTCTTCACCGATTTTGGCTTGGCGGCGTTCATGGGCAGAGCGACGGGATTTGGGATCTGCGGGGTCAAGGTCTGAGAGGGCATCGTCGGAGTTCGCATCGTCTTCGTCATCGAATAGATCCCGTCGAACGTCAGCCATAGCTCGTTCCATAGCAGCCTCATCTTCTTCTGGTGCAGAGGCTTTGGCCTTTTTGGCTTGTCTTGCCAGGTATTGTTCTTGCCGTTCTCCTTTGCCTATTTTTCTTGGAGGGGGCTCGAAGAAATCTTTGTAGAGAATATCGTTTGTGTTGTCAGCAGCTACATCGGCAGCTTCGTCCAGATCCATGTCGTCATCGTCATCACTTTCTCCTTCGGGTGCATTTAAATCCATGTTGCCAAACGTCGGTCCATCCTCTTCTTCTTCATCCTCTCCATCTGAAACGTCCATAGCCTTTGCACGTTTCGAACTTTTATCTGCTTTGATTGGCATAGACATTGGATCAGCACCCCAGTCAATATCCTCTTCGTCACTTGCTTCCCCAGTAAAAGGATCCGCTGCGGCATCCTGTCTCTCGAGGAATTCGGTTTGTTTATTGAAATCGTCAATTGAGAAGAAACCATCATTGAGTTTATTTGGGTCCTCCACAAAAACTCCAGCTCCTTCATCATCTTCTTCGTCCTCATCCTCTTCATCTTCCTCTCCAAAGCCTTCGAAAGCCTCTCCATCATCTTGGTCATCCATTTCGTTTTCTTCATCCGTGTGGAATTCTTCCTCCATATCTTCAGCATCTTCATCTCCTTCCTCACCCTCAGCATCAGAACCAATTTCGAAGCCATCTTCATCGAACTTCATCATGTCCGCATTCCCCTCTGCTTCGTTTTCACTATCTTCACTCTCATCTCCACCAATCCCAAGCTCTTCCAAAGCCCTTTCTGCATCTCCTTTGAGCGCATCGATAACTCTCTTAGCCTGTTCCCAAACCTGCTGTACCTCAAATCCTTGCGTGTGTATTTTCCGAATCTTCAACACCTCCCCCTCGGCCGCATCCCTCTCACCCCTCTTCCTTTTTTTCCTCTGCTCTTTCAATCTCTTCGCTTGTTCATCTCCTAGTTTACCCGCAAACCTATCCAATGTCTCTTTCGCATATTCCAAACTTGCATTAGGTAGTTTCGACGAAGGCGCAATAAAAGTATATCGATTGGCTGGAGCAAGTGCAGCTACTAATTCCTCAATTGAACTTTGCCCATTTGTGCCATTTTGGACAGGCATAGCGGCAGAAACGTCATTAGTTGGAGAGACAGTCATGGTATGTGAAGATGATGTTGTCGAGGATCTAGTGCTTCCTGCCGTATCCATCATTGATACCCCCAATTTTTCACCCATTGACATTATGAAGTTTTTTTTTACTCGAAGGCACGGCGATAAGGCTAGCGCAGTTCACGATAACGATCACGTGATATTATGTTGCAGCGCAACGCACCATCTTTTTCTTCTTCCTCAACATTTGTTATTGTATTTGGGCCACCAACAGCAATAATCTGACCCTCACTCATAAATTTCCTCAATCAAGTGATTGATAATTTTTGGAATTTTAATCATCCAAGTTGATGTATGCGACATGATAAATTATCATCATTGCACAATATCAATCGAACAGTTCGAATTGTTGCATTTCTGGCGACTGAGTTAGCTGCATGTTTTCTCTGATCAGGACTTCTGCAATGCATCTACCATTCCAACATAAGACCCCCTGTTTCCCGTTTATCATTCTCGTCGTTGCACGCGAAATCGGATCTTATCATATTCATTTCGATATGGTTGGCTGCTCCACGGTCACATAAAAGATCCCGTGAATTTCGAATTTCGTCCTCACATTCATTGGTACGATAGGATGGTACAAGGCTGAAGGCCTGAAACCTGCTCGCGTGAGCTTTTGCTACTTCTAGGCTGCTTATTGTACAACATGGACAAAGCCATTTAAGACGCAACATTTAAAGCTTGAACATGCATATCGCCTTAAAGAAGTCATTCTATTTAGCCTCTCAATGCAAACCGAGGGAACAAGGTATCATATCGTGCCGTGGAGGGCCAAAGCGTGGGGGTCTAATACATGAAGAAAACTACCATCGAGATGTTGCTTTATGACAAATTTTCAACTGTATAACTTTATGTGTTCTTCAATTTCGTATCAACTCCTCTTTTCAGGTGCGGGGGCCGGAGTAAGTCTCCGGGTAAGAAAGAAGGTAAGGTCGTCGTCTCCAAATTATCACCAAGTTGGCACGCCATTTTGAATTTCCTGGGCTGAAAATATGTATATGCCGAGATGTTTCACGACTTCAGATGAAATCACAGCCATATTGGTAGGAAACTACAGTAGCCATACATTCTAGAAACCAGGGGGGGGGAGGCGGGATGAACAACATCTTAACGGTCATGGCGACGTTTTGTGGTCTAGCGCACTAGGGGAGGGGTTTTTACAGTTCTTTCTGGGGACAATCGCAGAAGAACAAGGACAAACCCAGATGTATTCAAAAATATGGAACTTGTTGACTTGTAGCACTTGCAACGTTTCTAACACTAACTAACCTTACCCATATCATTAGTTTGAAGAGTTATAGCAAGGAAATCAGTATAATATATGTTACTTGAACAAAAATATCATGATCGTTCCATCAAACTGAAATGCTAAACGGCTGATGGAGCGTACTCGCTCGTGACGGGCCACTGACCTTAATTTGAATACATGCATATGCATATGCATGCATGTCTTTACCAGTGATATTAAATCAAGGACATTCATATCCTCAGGTCTCTCTACTTTGAGTGTGAAGTCTGTTATGTCTTACCCACTACCCAATCGTTCAAATGGTGCCCACTGACATAAGCATGAACACACACCAGATCTGATAATGTTTAGATGGAGCACTGAAAGAAGAACCGCTGTGCATTGGGTACAATTGGGAGTTTTTGGTTGGTTGTATTTATGTTAAAGTATACGGTGGGGATGGACCGGTGAGAGAGTTACGGAATAATCAACAACAATATGAAAGTACAATTTATCTCGTATCTGACTATCCGCGCTCCCACGGTGGTAGTATTCATATTGATACCTACTGGGTACCTACTAGGTATGTAGGGGATGAGCACCGTGTTGGCATTATGGAGGTGGTTCACTCACCAAGGATTTGATACTGTAAACAGACATGATATGTATCAAGGTAATCCCTCGTCCCTTCGCAATGTTCGCAAATCTATCCAGATAAACTTCCAACCAAACGCCCTAGTGTACCAACCGGTGAGGTTGTGAATCGCAACAACATTTGACGACATGATTGGTCATCATAATAGAGTTTTGTAACAGAACAATACCTTCCCAGTTGCTTGCCAGGTGAAAACAGAGTACTGTATACTCCGTGGAGAGTATTCCTTCATCGATGCGGCCTATACTCTTATCTTCCAAAAGGTTCCACGGTTCCAAGGTTCCAAGGTTGTTTCAACTCATTCCACTACGTACGACAGAGTACATACCCGTTCCGTCAAAGCAAGCCGACAGTACAGTAAATACTATCAGCCTTCGTTTTCACCGTACTCTGTACACGGTACACCACATGGTAAGTTATTATTATACATCGATTCCATAGTAATCACGAAAAACATCCTTGCTGCCATACCTTGCATCTTCTTTTTACTCCACTATACCACATGCTTAGTACTGGACAGTACTGTCGTACTCTGCAGTTCTAACTTCTATTCTCTCGAGTCTCCACCCTAGTCACCACTCGCTGCATCAGTGCATCTCGGTCCTTGACCCAATCAATATCGGCGTACCAATCAAAACATCGAGTTGAACCCCAGACCCTGTGAGGCCTTTCATATGCATATGCACATTACCGTATCTCTGTTATCAGACATCTTATTGCAAAGGACTAACGAGCGAAGGAAACCGATAAAAGGAAGGAGAATGAAAGCGAACGAGCAGGAAATACCCCGCCGATGTTCAGTTGGATGCTGTATTTAATAGACGGTTCCAGACTATTCGGATTCCAGAAGGATCAATTCTTGAATCAAGATTGCCTTCATCTCTACTCGAGTACTACTCAGTAGTCTAACATACAGTACATAATACGGCCTTTGGTGCCATACAAAAAGTCCCGCAAGCTAGCACCTGGACAAACATTACTTTCCATTCGTATAGCTTATCACCCACTCACCTACTCACCTACTCAGTCACTCACTCACTCACTCACTACCTTTGCTATTCGTTGCAGACACTTCAAGATACCCATCGTCGGTTCTTATCTTGCAGTGAATTCTAAACCTCTGACGTTGTTAGGATCAGCTAGCTACTCGCTATTAGTCCATACCTTCTACCTTCTACCTCCTATTCCATATTTCCTACTTCCTGCAGTACTTCCCTCTTCAGCGGTGTATATCCATCCGCACCTATCGAAGCAGGATTTGGCCTTATTGAACTGCTTCAGTTACTGCATTCGGCCCCTTGAAAAACTTGGCACTGCCTACCAACTGCAAAAAGCTTATCATCTCTTGATCCTTCTATTCGTTTCACTATTCAATCTCTAGAATAGATCGTCGACGCATCATTGCCTGGCTTCTGAACTCCTGGATCTGGATTTTTAGTGCCTGCCCACTATCCTGCACCTTTATTCTATAACTGCGGATTTATTGCGTATTTAATTTCCAACTTCTCCACCAGCACCGCTGTTACCCGCACATGAATGAACGTTAGGCAGGAACAAAGGAAACAAAACACCTCGAATTGTTGATATAAAAGGATCAATTGCTCGAGCAGCTTATTAGTAGAAGAAGAGATTGTTGGAATGAAGTACGGTCAGAAATTTCAGTTGGACTCTGTGCCAGAATGGGCGCCATGTACGTTTAAAACAAAATCCCTTTTTTTTCTCTCTTTCTTTCTTCCTTTCTTGGTTGGATGCAATAGCGAGTACAATGACGCAGATAGCATAACACTGACACACTTCCTCACCGCGCATTTAGACAACCTCGATTATGATGAATTGAAAGATTTGATAAAGAAAAATACTACGAGGGACTCGGGAAAATCAATCGCTATTCCAGGGCATGTCGACACTACCTTACTCGCATTTGAGAATGAATTTTTTACAGAGCTATCAAATCAACATGATCGGGTTGAACTGTTTGTTAAGAGCAAGAGTGAGGAAATTGGTCGCAGACTTCGTGAGTACAAGTCAAGCCGGGACTCGAATCTGCCGACACTAACTGGATAACAGAATACCTGTCAAGTCTTGTCCTTCGATTGCTTGCAAGATGTGCAGAGAGTAGCAGTGGACATATGACGAGGAAGAGGATGAACAAATTTTCCAAATATAATGCTCAAGTTGAAAGCTGTGGAGAGGATCTAGCGAAATTGGATAGATTCGTTGAAGCCCAACGTGTCGCATTTTACAAGCTATTGAAGAAATACACGGTATGAATAATTGCATATGGCAGACAATACCGAAACTTATCTGACGTCATTAGAAATGGACCGGATCTCGAGCGCTCAAGGAACGATTTGATGGAGAGATATTGGGAAACCCAAAGAGCTTCACAAGACAAGATTTTGGTTCGTTACATTCTCAATACAACGATCTCATCACCCTTCTCCGAACTTCAACACCAGTAAACAGTGGCCCTTCCACCCCGAGTTTGGGTTCAAGAAGAGAAAGTCTAAACCGAGTTCCATCACACACACAACGACCATCGCCTCAACGACAGGCATATTGGAACGAATACGACAACGGGAGCGATGTCGATCAGGATGAACCATACTACATATATGCGGACCCAAATGCGGAAATGACCTTTCCTGGAGCAGAAGTTGTAGCAAGTGCGATTCGGCGAACAAAGCAAGGAATGGAAATGGTCAGGGATTGGTTTGTACCGTCCGGATCACTCAAAAATCGCGAGCGTGAGGCACTTTTGGGAAATCGAGATGGGAGATGCTTTGAACGAAGTCCAATTGGAACAGCCAATGGTTCAGAAACCGATGTCGAAGAGGATGCGTATGCCTCCTCGGCAGATTTCCCGGGCGGATATGTAACTCATTATGCCACTTTTCCCAGCGTGGCCGATCAGCGGTTGAGTCGATTCCAAGAGCAAACTTTGTTGTTTACAATGCTTGCTTGCTTTTTCTTTTCAGCATTGTCTGAAGCCGCATCAACGCTTCTTCTCGCAACAGGACGACACAAATTGAGAACGGAAGTGGATTTAGGCGCTCTCATGGGTGCCTTGTTGGGACTGTGTTTGGCTGCTGGTGGATTAATTTGCATGGCATGCCGTAACGAAAGACTCGGATGGGTGCATCGAGGAGTTGTGTTTATAACCACTACTGTTTTGTTGATTGGTAGTATCATACTGTTGGTCATGGTAATTGGGAATTAAACCTCTCACTCATTACGATCGTTAGCTAACAGAATACTTCAAAGACCGGGCGGTAAAACTGTCAACGATAGCGAATGCAGGAGGTTGTAAAAATTGGCTTGCGGACATTACACAAATGCGCTTCGTTTGCACATACTATTTTCTTCAGATTCTACTTTGGAGGTTTTTTTTTTCCATTTGTTTGCGCGAGTCCTTTTTACCTAGTTCCTAGCGGGCGTAACCTGGAATTTGTTTGCCGGAATCCGGTGCAAGGTATGGAAGCATGGGATAGATTAAGTGCGAGATTTGGTTGATTTCTTGATGGGATTGAATGAAAGGTATGGATGGATGGTTCAATCGACATCCTATAGCGTAATGACTTGATGCATTAGAGCTGCATTTTACCATATAGAAGCGTCGGGAGTTGGGGTAGGCATCGTTGGATGAATGGATGGATGGGTTCTACGGTTTGGGGAGAGGAAACTGGGTCGGGGAGAGGGAGATCTCCTTTTCTCCTCGGACGTTGATAAGTGGAGTCCTTGCGGTATTTTTCGAGTTTGCATACATATTTGTATGCAAGTGTATGTATGCATCATGCTTATGTAGGTAGTGTTGGTGACGAAAATAATACCAACGTTGAATTGTACGATGGAATTATATTCAACCTTTCTCTTTTCTCTCTCAGCAACGTTCCTGCGCAGCATGGCTTCGGTGTGGGACTCTGTAAGGTTATGTCCAGGACCCCAAATGCGATCCCCCTGTCTCGTCGATGTATGAATGTGTGCAGTATATGTGGGTGGGTAGGACTATCACATCTACCCCTGTCGAGAAGTCTCGCGTCCGATGCAAGCGTTGCCACTAAATTATACAGGACTGTCTGTACATGCGGCCGGCCTTACAGTAATTACGTACGTTCTGCAGCTGCACTCCACTCCACCGCAAACGTCTGCTGCGTTCGCCATCGTCGGCATCGAGTTTTAATAGATGCATGGATGGATGGATGGATGGATGTTCGGGACGCACAGGTGGGGTACCGTGTCCGCGAGGGAGGCCGATGGGACGGTACGCTGCGGTGCACCGGGACTATACCTGCCAGCTCGGTCGCACGTGCACGTATTTACTCGATGGGCCCGGCCGGTTCTTGGTGGTCGCGGTGCTGGATCCTGGATCTTTCGGGGTAGACTGCGGAGTGCAGAGAGGGGGGTTGGGTGGTTGGGGATCGAGGGGCTGTTGAGTGGATGCGTGCATGGTTGCGTGGTGGGGTGGGTGACTGACTCGAGGGATTTCTCCTTGCTATGTCCATTGTGTACACTCGTTTCCATGGCGCATAGCTCGGGCCCGGCGCGTCGTCGCAGCGCGTTGTCTGGTGTTCGTGTGTGCGTTGATGGTATGGGGGGTTGCGTTCAGCTTGTCATCTTGTCGTAATGGGGTGAGGGTTGGGGGAAAGGGGAAGGTGGAAGGTGGACGATGGATCGCGGCGGTATTGTTAAGGCAGGGTACTTTCCCCTCATGTGTGATGACGAGTTGGGGCTCGCTCGTGCGCTGTGTGTGGAATTGCACTATGTTTTTTGCGTGCTACGGTATGAAAGAGAGTACTGCATGCATGCATGATGGTGGGGATGAGGATCGGATGAGTGGTGGGTGTCTGGAAGGTATGTTGTGTGACTGTTGCTGTTTGATTCGTGGAAGTGGGATTTGGGGTCGGTAAATCGTGTTTGGGTTTGGGTTTGGGTTTGGGTTTTGGAGTTTGAAGATGGTGTGGTTAGTTAGTTATCTGGAGGGGGGGTGTTTTCAAGGGGAGGCGGGCCTAAGCGATTGGATAGAGGGGGATTGCGTTGTGGTCGATTCAATCTGTTCTACTTGTGTTTGCGAGAGTGGGCTGCAACATGAATTTGATAAATACCATAGTTCACATGGGGACCCTGTGACACTCCGAATATATGACTGGTGTTCTGATCATCTAGGATATCATTGTTTCCGTCAGATGCATGATGGGCTGTGTGAAAATATTTGCGAGTGAATGATCAATGAATTGGAATCTCGGCCCCGGGTGTAAGTCTTTATTAATGATTCATCTTCTCTTCATGTTCTATCATGATGCACTGGCATACCTCAATATGAATATTAAGTCTTCACCTCTGTACAACGTACCTTGCTCTTGAATGATTACATGGGATATACTGGGTATATGTATACTTTCCAAACCCACGCATTGCCTGTCATGCCGGAAGTATATCTAGTATTATTCATTTGCAGTGTTTGTGCGTGATATCACCGGGCCTCTTAGTTTGTATTCATTGGATATCATGAAGTGAGCCGATATGGACTGAGAATGTGAGTAAGTACAACAGATCTCGGCTTTTGAAGCCGTTGTTATGATTCGGTGGATCTCAACTCTCGTATGATTATTCATGAATTTGGATTTATTCTCTATTCTAATATATTTTGCAGGCAGTAAAGTTTGTGTAAGTGGATTTGTCTCTAATAGTCATGCACGTAAGAGTTGGATTGAGGTCAGAATATGGCTACTTAAGAACTCAACCCAACTCAACCCAACTTCCTTTCATTTCTCATAATCAGTACCATTTCAACCAACACCAGGGTTCAAACTCATGAGTGAAACGTCCAACATAAAATTACCGACATAGCGCATATCAGCCCGAGATCAAGAAGAGAATTCATTGAGTACAGAAAGCGTATATTGCGACTGTAGGCGAGCAGTAGGAGGAAGGGGACTATCATCATGAACCGTTCTAAGGGAAAGAAGATGAGAGGATCAAAAAACGGTCTTGATATAAGCCTTCATATATTGGACCTCCTGCTCGACAAACCGATGCAGAAACGACGGAAACGTGATCTTGTGGGGAGTATATTGGAGGTTTTTATTAAAGAAACGACGGGTAGAAAAAGGGACTTGGCTAGCTTGTTGGATTTCTTGGTCGAGATTATGAGCTTGATGGTCGATGCGTCAAAGAACAAAAGAGATCTGATGGAGTTTGTGGAGTTTTTGATCAAGGTCGCCGCCGAACTCTTCTAGGTGCAGGGTATTGAATGTCGAAGCAAGGGTTTCGAGCTCATTGTTACGACGAGCGAGATATGGGGTGGTTATGTGACTACTCATCGCCGACCGATATACAACGAAGTTTTGAATCTGCATCTCTACATCTCAAATTCTGAAGAGCATCCCAGGGAAGATTCTAAATAAGTTATAAACCATCGTCAATGTTATCACTCATAAACGATAAAATACGTGTAAATCCCAAATCTAAATTTCAACATCGACACCAGCATACCGAATAGAAGCGAGAATTTGAACCAAGAGATATATATACAGGGAACTGGGGAGAGAAAGGCTGGGACGGTAGGAGTTATATGATATGAAGGAGCAGCTAAAACTCAGAGTATTGTGGAGAGGATGAATCCTCTGGTCTTCAAAAGTAATGGATAGAGTTGTAAGCATGGGATGAAGATAGACGCAGATGGTAAAGGGGCCAAAGAAAAAGCTTGGCTGGAAAAAATGTATCCCAAGTGGTTTTGATTTATATGGATACAAGAATCAAAAATTTGTGTATTAGAATTTGCAGCGGAGGTAGACTCGAGGATTGAGATGAATAAGTATAAATCATGGTGATTACCGCTTGACGTCTTAACCTTAGCACTTTGGAGAGTATATTGACCCGAATGACGTTCAAACAGACCAATCATATCAACATATGAATAGCCTTGGAAGCTGAACGGCTCAACAAAGGAATGTTAGATCTTGGGCACACAAATATCTACCAGTTCAAGATTATATCGTATCTCAAAAGACTATATAAGAATAAGTATCACTTTACTCAGACTTAGATTTTCGCATCCATTCCTCGTTGTTGGTTCGACTCTTGCGAAAAAAGGGGTAGATAATTTGTGATGTTGACGTCAAGGTAAGACATACTTGATCGCCACCACAGCAAACGACCATATAACCAACCAAGAGATAGCACAAAATCCACATTCTAAGTCTCAGACTCCAGTATACCTCATGAAATGCCTCTCCCACTCATCTTTCTAACCATTCTTGTCCAATTTATTCGCTTCCTCACAAGCACCCTCGCCCCCCTCATCCTCCGCTACGTCTACCGCTCTCCCCCTTACCCTGCAGCATACACCCTCCGCATCCCCACGACTCTTCTCCACTCCAACCCCGGAACCCTCACCCTCCACATCTACCATCCTCCCGGACCCCGCACCACGAAAACCAAACCGCGACCATGTATCCTCAACTTCCACGGCGGAGGTTTTGTCATCGGGAATCCGACCGATGATTCTTTTTGGTGCCACACCGTATCAACGCTGCAAAATTGCATCGTGATCTCGGCGTCGTATCGCCTGGCTCCCGAGCACCCGTTCCCCACAGCACCCCATGATGCATGCGATGCACTTCTCTATCTCTTCGCCCACGCGGAAGAATTAGGAATCGACGCCGAGAATATCGCGCTGAGTGGATTCAGCGCCGGCGGAAGTTTGTGCCTCGTCATTCCGCTGTTGCTGCAGGAACTGAAGGAGAAAGGGCTGGTGCAAGACTCGGCCTGGAGCATCAGAGGAATCATAGCTTGGTACCCGGGCCTCGATAATTCCATCTCCCGAGAGGAGAAGAGAATGCGGATGAGAGATCCCAGTCTTGCGCTGCCGCCGTGGCTTACCGCTATCTTTGACGCGTCGTATAAACCCCAATATCTGCATATTGATCGGAAACACAAGTTGCTTTCTGCGGGTACTCAGAGTCGAGAGGTTTTGGAAAAGGGGTTGCCGAGGAAAATGAGAATTGTGACGTGTGAGTATGATATGCTTTGTAAGGAGGCGGAGGATTTTGTGAAGAGGTTGGGTGCTTGGGGGTGGGAGGTGGAGCTTGAGTGTGTGGTGGGTGTGAGGCATGGCTGGGATAAATTTCCCCGTGCAAAGCCTGATCCGAAAGAGTTTTATGGAAGGGCTGGGGAATGGTTGAGGAGGGAGGTATGGGGTGAGGAAGAGGAAGAATACTACTGAATATTTGGTGAAGGGAAAGAAAGGTGGTGGAATTCAATGGTATTCCCCATAATGGCATCATGGAACCATGCGCCATTTTGCTTGTCGAAGCGTTTCAGCTAGCGAGCGTTCTCGGCGAGCTCATCTGTCCCTTTACTCATGCTAATAGTGTTTTCACAAATTGATTTTTGCTAGATTTTATTTCAGCTAACCTGACAAAGATCGTGATCACAATCGATAATCTATCAATTTAGTAATTGGAGAAGTATTATTATAGGCCTTAGTCCACGAGAAATGCATCTAGAAGTTAGAGGAATCTAAGTATTAAGTCCTCCAGTTGAGAGGATTGAATGTATTGCATTTGAGATGAACCTGGATAGCTGAAGGAATGGTTTCAAATCCTTAAGTTGGTATAGTTTGGTGCAGCCAGTGCAATAGTCAGATGTTATAGTTTTTTTCATCTATAATGTATATCCCGGCACCAAGCGACCTCTAGTTCCACATCGTAGTCGACAGTTATATAATTCGAAGTCCCAAAACGCCATATTTCTGTTCGAACTTTATTGCTTCGCAATCCATAGTTATGTTATCATCAATGCTACCCCTCATAGTGTGAACCGCAACTGGCCATGTGCTGTTTGACCCAGTACATGAACACTACATCGAAACAAGGCTATTCAATTGTGATAAAAAGAGAGGAGCCGTCCAACTGAATAAATTTCCCTAGCAGATATCCAACACCACATCGTTCGTAGAATATGTTACCAGGCAAGTCTGAGACCGGCTTGACAATTAATACATAATTCTTTTTTATACCTGCGTCGCCAGTCAGTTGTTTACCGCTGCCAATTATTACACATTTTGCCGAAGGAATTTCTCCTGAATCGTAGTATAAAGAAGCTTCGCTACTGGCCGTGTCTGCGGGTATTTTAAAGTCAAATGCCTTAGCCTTTATGGCCACACTATCTTTATGACAGCTCGTACTAAGCCATGATGCCTGATCATGAGTAAGGCCATTGAATGGCAGGATCACACCGGAATCGTTCCAATCAACCTGACCACCTTCAGGCTCGATGAATGAGATTGCGCCCTCAAAAGCCATCCATGACCAAGTGGGTGGAACTTTACGAGAATTTTGCCCTTGCGGGATTTTTTTCAGGGGTATTGATTCGTCAGCCCGTCGCCAAAGCAAGCAACGACCCCAATATGTCTTGAAGAGCCCAGCGAGACTTCTAGTTTTGAATGCCATGGCAAGTCTTTCCATTAGGCCATCGATGGCGATTGGTCGGTCTTCTGGGTGTGAAAATTCCAGCCGAGTATAGTGCTTGAATAGGGTAATCGAGAGATCAATTTGTTCCCCAACAGTACCTTGAGGTCGAATTGTGTAATCAGGGAAATTGGAGTCTCCAAGAAAAGCTGCCTTGTCACTAAACCGATTATCATTAGTGAAGCCTGCCCTTCGGTTGAACCCGCAACTTACTTTTTGAGCTTTAACAAGGCTTCACAGCGGATACCGTGGCCGCATTCCCAATATGTCTGTGTCTCTGTAAAAAAAACTGTTCGACGCGCCAAGGCACGTTCCTGTAGAGCCCATCCACGACGGCTGAGAGGACTCTGGAGAACATCCCGCTCAAAATCAACGGTCACTGGCGAGACAAAGACATCGTCTATTTTGACACATGTTGATCGGGACTCCCTATTGGCTAAAAAGCCATCCGTAGCACTGTGAGCACTGCAGGCAGCTAAAACACAGTACGCACCTTTGAAAGTCGCCTGCATCTTATCTGCTTCCGTACTAAAATCACCGTCCGGACCTTGTAAGATGCAGAGAGAATCAATCCACAAATATGGGCAATCGAGGGAACTAGTGACAGCAATGGCATTTCTAAAGCTAAGTGGTAGCTCATCCATCGGGATTCTTTTCTTGCGTTGTTCGATATTTTTCCTCGTCGTGATCGCTTCACCAGGCATATCACCCCACTTGTGGGAGAATGCAACATAGCGAATCGGATTTGCTGTTATGTTGCTTGGGAGATCTGCTGCAGCTATTATCTTTGGCTTCTTTGGGTTTTCAACACTGATGAGCCTTGTTGGCAGGACATAGCTTTTTTGGTTTGAGATACAAAAATTACCATGCTCAGTGTCACACTCTTTGAGCCACTCTAAAGGCAACTTCATGAAAGTGACGAGATCCGCGGCAGAAGGGTTGCCATCGCCTGCAATTGGAACCAGTGCAGGTGCAGATTGTGGTTTCACTCCGGCCCCCGTTTCTTTTTATCTTATTAGAGTAGAGGTTTCGAGGCAGTGAAATCTCAATGCTTACCAATTAACCGGAGAAATTTCTGGCCGTTTTCTTCCAAAACTAAATTGTTTCCAAGTTTTTTCAATGATATTTTGCTGCGGCTCATCAAACCCTGATCATAGGCAGCGTGGTAAATTAATTCGCAGAGGTCGCATTTTTCTCCCCTCGAATTCGTTGTTAATATCTTCATATCGAAAGACATTCTTGTGTGTGACAAGATATCAATAGCTTCGCAATCTGGACATAACTCTGGCAGACTAAAGGTGAACTGTGGACCCGACCGAAATGATTCAATGATCTTGGTATCTTCGGGAATGATCTCCCACTCGTTTTTCATGAGGTTGGTGTACACACGCTGCTTAGCTATAGAGGTGCTCCAACCTGTAGCTCCAGAAAATCCCACACTCCATGAACCGTCGACCGATAGCAAGCTGACGCTAGACTGTGATGGGCTGTTTGAGGCGGGATCCATCGGTTTATGTTGAGAAGGGTCTCTTATACCAGTGGAACTGAATAGGTATTCTTTATCATTTTCGACCCTTTCAACAATTTTACTGAGCTGTTCTCTAAGGTCTTTTGCGTTGGTACGGAAGCCAGCCTTGTAGGAATCTGAATCTGGGGGTAGATCAATTTTAAGCAGTCTGTCCCTCACCAACTTCACCAGATCTCCAATAGCGCCGCTACTTTCATGAACACGCGATAGTATGCGATTTATCCATAGGGTAACAGTGTCAGTCAGATTGTACCTTCCTGTTCTTTCTTTTCTCCAGTATGGTGTTCCGCCATTCTCCCCTGTAGCCGAACTGCCGGTATTCACGAACTTGTTTTCGCACCCATAAAGCAACCATAATGCGGATTCAAAGATAACGCAGCCTATAGACCATACATCGAATAATCGTGAAATTTTTCCGTCAGCATTTTTGTGATTGTTCGTCTCGAGATCTGGTGGCTCGTACCATCGTGTCCTCCACAATTCGTTCTCCTTAGTTCTTCTTAGTGCTGTCACAAATCGATGCTGTTGTGCTCGTCCCAGATCTGCCAGTTTCAAGGTACCAAGACGATCACTATGTTCACTATCGATGAAGCGCAATATATTTTCCGGTTTTATATCACCATGACGCCAATTTTGAGTATCAGAATCTGTGTTTGCGTCCAGGCTTGCTGGATCAGAAGAAAACGAAATGGCTGGTACTGTTCTGTCCATTGCGAAATCTTCAGTGAAAGTAGAGACGTACGTGCTATCTTTAGATTGTTTCCTGACTTCAAGGGGCCTATCTTCCCCATCTATACTGCTGCGTGGTGGATGTGCCTTGAACGGCAGTGTAGATTCACTTGTGCAACTTTCGGCTGATTGAGCTTTAGTAGAATGCATCGCCATAAGAGCGCCTGATAACCCATATATCTGTTCTATCATATCTTTGATTCGACGACGAGATTTATTGACGTCCGAATGGTTCACTTGGGGTGTAGGATGGAGCTTCCAGAAATCCAGGAGGCTTCCACCGTCTGCCCATTCAAGCACAAGATGGTAAGCGTCGTTTTGAGAACTCTTTGCGATTTGTCGATAGGCGCCAAAAGCTTCGATGATATTGTCGCTCTTTCCATTTAGTTGTTCATGTGCTCTTGCCTCGCGCTCCCATTCTCTATTGATTTCATAGCTACGATCATCGATACTTTTCAGTTTTTTTAGCGCAACTTTGAATGTCCTGTCCGGCACTTTGATTTTGTTTTGCTTGCTGGCCAGCATCTCCACACATCTAACTTCGCTAAAGTGGCCGTTGCTTGATGGAGTCTGCGATCCATCGAATGCCCGAAACGGCAGGATTCGATCATTCTCAAATTCGTATTTGAATATATTGACATCAAACATGGGAACGATAAAGGGCATTCTTTTGGTTTTAAAATCGTCAATCGTGATCTCGTTCCAAAGTTTGTGTTTGAGATAGGATTCATCAAGTTTTTGAGAAGCTAATAAGGTATCACTGAATCCACATGCCATCAGGTAATTCATAATTTCCTGGCGATCTTTGCAGTCAGAGAAGACTTGAAGCACTGTCGAAAATGTCTTCTTTGCATCGCTGAGCGCATAATTGACCAGTGATGAGACTTCATGACCAGCACCAAGCGCATTGTGTATTGCATCTGTCGTTAAAAGCCTTTCATACTCCTCGTCTGGGAAGTAATAGCCTTCGGGAGATATGCCAGTGGAATTGTTCTTCACAACTTTGTAGATGTCGAGGTTAAGGGTATCTGCGGGTAGAGGCTGTGTAGTTACAGCAGGTTCGGTATGTTCCATCACGCTTCGATTTTCAACCTGAAGTTTCTTGTTAGTGAGACTTCAATCAGCAAGCAGTATTTCCTTACCTTGCTTGAGAGTTGATGAATTTTTGTTTCAGTCAGGTCAATGTAGCCTTATGAATATTGGAAGGAAATTATTACAGACCGGGTGAGGCTTATAAAATGGCGCCAAAAGAACTGGATTGAGACTACCATCTTGGAGACTCGTTATTTTAAGAGCAGGCTGAGATTACGGAAAGATGTATTCGAATTTCAAGTTGAGAGTCGGCTGTATTTGGTAGAGCAAACTCTTTTCATGAGAACAAACAAGCTTGCAGAATATCTGCAAGCCAAATACTCCTAGCTTCCCAGGATATCTCATTAATATAGTAGAAGTTTGATAATCGGTGTGCAGAGTAATATGCATATCTGGATGAACTATTGGAGCATTCCAAATCTTTTGGTAAGCCTCATCTCTCTAGAATGCTGAAAATGAACACGGTTGTTGAACAAGGATCTTATTGATCGACCAAATCATTAAAAATTTGAAAATATTAAAGAATATTTTTATTTGTTTTATAAACCGAAATTTGATATATGGAATGTATTATAAAAATATAGAAAATTCAAGAATTTAAATAAAATAACTTTTTATACTATAAGTATTTTCAAAAGCTATTTTGACTTGAAATAATCAATCAAATTGAACTATTCATGGTATATATAAGCCATCTAAAGTATTGATTTCTCATATTCTGGGGATATGCACGGGTTATCTTACTGTACGTGTTCATATCCAGCCTTCTAAGGGAGGGATAGATCCATCTAGATCGACGGCAGGGCAGTGACGGCACGGGGTGTCCCATACTTAAAGCCCTGTGATACGCATGCAATGGATACTTGCATGATCATCCAACTGAAGAATTCCTCAAGCCTTGAATGTACGAACATGGATCCTTGAATCGGAATTTACCAAGATGGATTGGTCAAATCGATACATTTGAAGGCGTAAACATGGCTTCGTACAAGAAGGAAGATAGATGCTCGTGCCCTTTGTGTATTCGGTCACATTGCCCCAGTCATCAAAGGCAATATATGAACTCTCGACAAGGCTGAGCATTGGTTGTTTGTATTACAACTACCCCTCCAGTCAGTAATAATGCCATTCAATAATAACGCCACTCAGTAATGATGCCACTTATTCGTAATTCCAATCAGAAAATCCCAGATCTCTCTCGACTTTTATTCTCCGAAGTCAACGTTGGATGCTGAGGCTAACCTCGAGCTCAATCTGAATCCATCTGCAAAAACCACCAAATAAAGCATGATTCGTCATTGTCATCGATTGGAGATTCTCGAAACAAACATTCTGATAAGAAACACATCAAAAACTCAACGCTGGTGAGGATGTCTTGTTGTCCGATTATGCTCAAGCTCCAGGTGGTGGGGGATATGCTGGCAGGGTGGATGAACGTGCCCTGGCGCTAACCTTAATTGACGCGAGGTAGAAATCTCACGTGGCATCGCATATTCCACGATTCATCGTTACCAGTCTACATCAAGCATTACTGGCATCCCAAAGATCAGTCGCGCGTCTCATTATCATAGCTGCACTCAGAGAACCCCAGTTCTCGCTGAAGGCATGATGTGTAAGGTCTGTCATCACATGACATACCATGGCTACGATGGTTCTCTCAATTCTTGGCAACGAACTCGCTAACGCAAGTCCAGCATCGAATATCCCGAGTCTTCATATGCACAAACAAGAGGAGATCCGTATAAGAAGATCTATGATGATATTATCTAACCTCTTCGATCTTCTCCCGTATCAACACTAACTCGAAACATATACACGATATGACCCCCTTCTGCCACAACAATTAACCCCCGGTCCTCTGTCCAGTTTCGCCCCCTTCCCACATTTTCAACGACATGATTATCCTGCATTGGAATCAACCTGGCACCATCCAAGCAAGCCCCCGGGCCATCTTTCTTCGCCATAATCGATGAAGTGGATCAAAGGCCCCCCAAACGAATTCTCCATAAATCCTTCCTCTCAAACCCAGCCCAGATGTTTCCCCCTTCAGACCATCCATCTCAATACCGCCACCACAACCCACGAATCCAAGCTACAGCCATCGTATCGAACACAAAATCCAACATTACCTGCATTTGTATTTCTAACTCTACATTCTACAGCTCCCTCCCCCTCAACCAAAATTCCCCACTCCTCCAATCCACAGTGCATATCCCCCTCCCCTCTCACTAAAGGCCGCTGTAAAAGCGCAACGAGAATGCCCCCAAGGATTTAATAGTCCCATCCAAAAATCCTCCAATCCATCACCCAATCCCCCAACCCATCACTCAAACCCCAAATACCGCGATGAATTTATCCTTGGGTGAACGGACGAGTAAGTGAATTAAGAAGAGAAATCGAAGGAGGGAGGTTTAAAGTAAGTATTGAATGCAGATTCCAGTGATTGATCAAGAATTTTCTATGCCACGATTTGCGACGATAAAAAGGCAAGGTGAAGAAATGCACGATGTCAACCTTTACCAAACGGTGAATGCCTAGGTTCATATGTTCGAATCGGATAGTTAGACGAGAGGATCCGAAAGGAACGAAAAGTATATATGGGCGCTATGAGGTTGTAATTTTATCTCATTACATTCTTGGCCGTGTGCTTGCGAGCTTGATAATATATAATATAATATAACAAAGTTATGCATGTGCATTCCATCCAAGCCTTCATCCTCTAACCATCGCTTCGCTCCTTTAAAAACTCGCCTAATCATATACTGCCATCGCCACCCAGGTTCCCAACCCCCTCCCCTCAATCAGTCCTCATTCAATCGTCCTACACGTATATCATAAAAGCCAGTTGAGCCAGCGATGAACGACGCAAGAAAGCAAGCAAATAGCCAACAAGTTAAAACAGCCACAGCAGTACTCCGAATCCCTAACCAGCCAGAAACACCTTAGTCCATAGGCTAAGTAGAGCTACCAGAGCATTTCATTCCATGCACACCTCTGCCGCTCATCTAACCCAGACAGTGATATAATGAAGACTCCCGGAAAATCCCTAGATACAATTGAATGGAATGAAAATAAATGATAAATAGAAACAAATGAGGTATTTCATCAGGTTCTTGTTCTTGTCGGAATTGAAGACAAATTCCCACTGGCGCATTCACTCATGTGGAGGATAAAGACCCCTCATGACTCTTGCCGGATTGCCACAAACCACCGTGTAAGGCGGCACATCTCTCGTCACAACTGATCCCGCACCAACTGTACTTCCCTTTCCAATAGTTCTTCCGGGCAAGATAGTAACACCACCACCAATCCAGCAATCCTCTTGAATGATAATTTTAATTCCCTGGTTTGGTCCTCGGGAACCAAGTCTTCTCTTTGGGTCAGTATGTAGTTTCGCAGTATAAATGCTAACATTTGGCCCAATATTGCAACGATCACCAATCTTAACTTCGCAAGTATCAAGAATCGTGCAATTCTTTCCAATTGCCACATCTTGCCCAATACTGATATTGTACCCATAATCGCAAGTAAATGGAGCTTCAACAACCACATTATCACCAACTTTGCCGACAGGAGTAACGGGAGACGCTTGAGTGGGAGAGATGACATGCTCGCGTGGTTGGAGAATATCACGGAATTGGCGAGCTCTTTCTTCCGGTGATACACCATTATTAGGGTTGGTGCTATTGTTGAAACGCCAACAGGCTGTATTACAACGTTCACGCTCGAGAACTAATTCTTTGTCGAATGGGAAATAAGGGCGACCAGCTAACATTTCTTCCTTCTGAGTTCGTTGTCTGCTTGCAGGATGAGAAAGTGCCAACTGAGCTGCAACTTGAGCGCTACTATGAGGGCTATCAGGGTGAATCTGGTGATTTAGGAGGTTGGGAAGAGCAGAAGTTGGTTCACGAGCAGAATGGGGCGTTAAGGTATCTGGCTCAGGTCTCGATTCTTGTCTAGGAGGAAAATCATGGAGAGGTCCAGCGCGTGGATAATCAGCCTTGTATCGATCAGGATGGGCGCTATTTGCGCTCACGGGAGTTGGCGTTTGCTGTGGTCCATATCCTGATGCAGAAATTCGATTGTTTTCCGGACTTGTAATTGAAGCACTGGGTAAGGTAGTTGCACTTGCTTGATCGTCTCCATCCGTAATAGATCTGCTATGAGGATCTACACGTAAGTTCTGACCACGATATCCAGGTAATGGTTCCCTTCGAGGTGGAATTACAGGCTGATTTCCATATGGCGATTGCTGTGTATATGAAGGGTTCTCATAATCTGTTTTTGACTGTAATGGAACTGGGTTCTGTGTTCTTTCGAGCTTTGGGTAACAGCCTTGTCGCTGTTGATATCCTGAGCAAACGAATCCACCACGGAGACAATTGTTACCTGTATTTGATGTCAGTATAATTCGAGCAAAAACTCTCCAAGTAATTTACATTCTGGCCTAGATTCATCGCATTTCTTCTTTCGTCTTCTGCACGTCATACAACCTGTCTTGGTCCGATTGCTAAAGTTTCTTTTTCGTTTTTTGAGATCTGATTGCGCAGACAATTCCCGCCTCTCTTGACTGTATTCAGAATAAGGATCAGCGGATCTATCATCACCAGAAAGAGTACGACGTTCGTACTCATGTTGTTGCTGCGCATCAATATTTTGAGATGCTCTCTGTAATACCTCTCCGAGATGCTCGTCGGAGTCGATTTGAGAATGCTGAGGATATTGCCGGGAATTCCACATGTCATTAGGAGTCACATCCCTGGCTGAATCATTTGCTGACATGAAGGGTCTGTACTGGGAATCAGCAGTATAAGTCTCTCGGGAATCGACTTGAGGTTGAGATTTTGCTCGACCACTTGTCTCATCCCTAATTCCATCAGATTCGGTAGTTGCAGTGGTCGGTGTTGCTTTTGTGGAATTTGGCAGACCATGGTTGTGGTATGAATTTGCTGATGATGAGCTTTGATCCATCGAACCTGATCGTTTACGTTTGTGGGAAATCTCGTCAGAATAATGACTTGGATCCTGACTAGTGTTCATTTGGCGATCCGGTAAATGAGTACGTTCTCCATTGGTTGAGGAAGGCCAACCTTGATCCTGAGTGGTTGTGATGGTCAATCTCTCGTGACCTGGAGGTGAGATTCGAGGCTGTCCATTTGATCGCTCATCGGAACCCCTCCTTAGAACTCCACTCGCATTCACACCATTACTATTCCCATTCCCATTGGTCGAAGGCGGGGTTTCAGTTTGATTTCTCCCATTGACTGCTGTAAATCTAGCTGTCGGTGATTCCGCCTGCTTATCTGCACCATCTGGACTTGCCATTTTAACAATATTTTGCGTAGTTTCTCTTCCCTTTTCACCGCTTGAATTGACAATCAAACTTTCTCGAGCTAAGTCCACAAGCTCTTGAGGTCCAAGAGGACTTTGTTCTGTAGTCATGGTGTTAGGCGCCTTCATTCAAGTTGATTTACCCTATTGCGACAGTGGAGGTTTTAGAAGTAAAAGGAGAAATTATCTCTTCGGCGGTTAAACGTACGGTATAAGTGTTTTAGGTTATGGAATGATCCAATATGAGGGTTTGAATGAATTTTAAGAATTGGAGTGAAGATCACGTTCCTTCTTAAAATAGCAAAAAACCCGCGCTTTCCAATCCCGACGAAAAATATCTCCCAAGTTCGATTTGTCGTGTTATCCTTCCATTCGTTGATTTTTTCCCCGTCCTTTTCCTTCTTGGAGAATTTTCTTGATTTCAAATTCAACAAGATCGCGAATCGTTCAGTGAGCGCCCTTGCTTTTAGGAAGAAGTCTCAGCAAGACCAAACGCGTGACCTTATCAACGCCGTTCCCCTTTGCTGAGATCCGTCGAGAAATGTGGAGACTGGATGGATGATGATGATGATGTGTGTCAATACCGAAAAAAAAACCACACCAGACAATCTTTTGATTGATGATTGCGATGAAATTTTTTTTCTAAAGAAAAGCCCTTCACTCCTGTGATCTTGTCGGTTTGATTTTATCTCGTGTTCGGTATCCAGGAGATATCGTGATAGATTTTTTATGACCTTCTCTTTCAAGGGTCTGAGAGGTCAAATGAATAATTACAATCGATTATTGATGAATGTATTCTTTTTCTTGACAATATATGTTGCCCGAGGTTGAGTCGAGTCAAATTTTTGAATCAAATCAATTGGCGCAAATGATCGAAGTATGCTTTTCTCTCTCTCAACGTGATATAGATAGAATTATACTTCATTCACGTGTATCCGAAGATGAGTTTCTTTCTTTTTGTCTTGAGATATACTTTTGGGTGAGTGATAGATTGGTCCAGCCAAATCGTAATCGCCTACGATGATGATGAGGATGAGGATGGGGATGATGAGGATGATGATGATGCTGATGATAATGATGATGGTTGTGGACAATCGATGATTGATGATGGATGGTTGATGACTTTGCCTCACGGATCGTATTCCTTGACAATTGAAGTAGTACGAGATGGCGGTCAAAGGATGTTTCTGTTTTATGGTCGGTAAAGATATATTTTATAAATAAAGATTTCCGCCTCTCGATGATGGAGAAAAGATGATTATTGTATTCGTTTTGATATGATTGTAGTTGTAGGTATAGATGGTTGTATGTAAGTAAGTAAGTATGTATGTATCGTATGTATGTATGTCGTCAATAAACCGTCAACTTCCTTAAAATAGAAAATTGAATCGGGTATAGATGAAAAATACGATAGTATAAATTTCAAAGAGGTCTTGGTGAATAATTATTTTCTGAATCTCCGAGTCTCTCGATCCCTTCTTTTTTTTGCTCTCTCTTTCTGTCTGTCTGTCTTTCTTTCTCTTTTCTTTGACCCAGCAGAATGGTAACGAAGGGACGCAAAGAATCAGAAAGTATAGCTCGTTGGGGTAGTGTGGGAATATATTGACCAGCGTCTGTTCTGTACTACAAATCGTCATGGGTTTGTTTTAGTGGCTTTAGTGGCTCTTTTTCTACCATGTTCCGCGTTTAGCTCGGTAAGATGAAAACCCTCGGCGGTTGGAGCATTTACCATTCATTTCAGCTTGGGTGCATGAATGGGTGGATGAGCAAATGAGCGGATGAGTGGATGAATGAGTGGAGGTGGATGTGGGAGTACAGTAGGAAGGAAGGAGTACGGTAGTAACCAAAGTGGGAAGAAAAGAGAAATGGAAGGGCGGAGGAAGGGATGGAGAAGAATGTTTTCAAGAGAAGTAGGTAGGTACTAGGTAGATGAGTGAGTATAGATGAGATGGATGGATGGATGGAATGAATGGATGGATGGATGGATGGATGGTTAATCAGTAAGTAACAGATAGTGAGTGTAGTAATGCAATAGACAAAGCATAGAAGAAAGATTGATCTAGAAAAATATTTTCTTTTCCCCCTCTCTACATACACATAGATTGATTGATTGATAATTTAGTTTGGTGGAATTAAAAATATACTTTATTTGTAATAGACTTTAATATTTCTAATCAATATAATTATATATAATTTTAGTATATATATATAGATAAACCAAGTGAGAAAAATAAAATATATATATATATTCTATCTTATTAACCTAATAAATAAATTTAACTACTCTCTTTAAATATAATAATAATAATAATAATAATAATAATAATAATAATAATAATAATAATAATAATAATAATAATAATAATAATAATAATAATAATAAGATGATTCAATTCGATTTTCTTTGATTTGATATTATTAGAAGCTGAATATAGACCATAGTATATAATATTTGTTAATGCTAGACTAGGCCACCGATGGACTTATATTCTCACTTCAAAGCTATTTATTTACCAATATCAATGACTGAATGACTATCTGACTCTTATTATTTTCACCGATTTCCACTTACATTATCATCATTCCGCGTCAGCACATTCTTTTTATTATGGGATGAATGATTTGTTTGTTTGATTATATAGAGGGAGACAAATTCTTTTCGTGATACTTCTTAATTTTTGAATATTTCATTCGATATGTATTTGCTCAATCCATCAATTCGTTCAATCTTTTGGTTTATGATTGTTAGAACCTGACATCAAACATCCTACATACGTGCAACTCACAACTCACAACTCACAACTCACAGCTCACAACTCACAACCTTACATTGCAACCTACACCGTAAGTTAGGAAATGTCGCTGGCTGGAAAAGTATACTGTATTGGCAGTGTTATCGTCAATAGACATCCAATAATCCATCCCATTGAATGTTCAATGAATGACCTTGAATCCAGAGATGGATATTACCGAATCCACCGACTTGGGAAACTTACATATATTTAACCTTGCCAACAAAATGATTCAAAGACCAGATGATATCCACTGGCACGTTGTTAGATTGTTGGGTTATTTATCGGAAAGATGGGAAACTCTTCCTTCCCCTTCCCCCTTCCCCCTTCCCCCTTTCCCCTCCCCCCGTCCTCGTCCCCTTCTCGTCCATTGATTCAATGACGATATAAACTTGCTCTTTGCAGTGCATATTCCTGGAGTCAATGTCAAAGTTTCTTGATGTCGGAGATTTTGCAAGGCTCAAATGATTAATTAAGATTATTAAAAATGATGATACGAAACCAGGATCACATACATCAATCACTTTAGACCTTGCTCTTCTTAACTTCCCTTTCTTTCTTAACCTTTACCTTATGGTCCTTACCTGACCATACCTGACCTTACCTGACCTTGCCTTTCCCTGCCTTTCCCTACCTAACCCCTTGTATCGGAAGGTGAGCTGAGCGGCTGCTCGCTTTTGCGCGATGATAAAACCCTCGTTCTACACTTCTCATTGGTTGCGTCTCAAGAAACTTACATCGGCGTCTATCTCGATTAGGCAAGGCTATATCAGTTTCTATGTGCACAAACCAAGTTCGGCAATAAGATTAGACCAAATATACTTTTGATCCTTTTCCTAAATGGGTTAAGCTTCATGATGTAAAAGTTAAATACTTGGTAGGTATCATTATTGAACCTGTAACAGTTTACAATCTCTCCCCCATTCATCATTCTTAGAATCTCATAATCTCATAATCCCACAATCTCATTATCTCATTATACCGGTGTACCTAATCACAATACGCGATGCCTACTGCTACTACTACTACTACTACCTACCTAGCATTCGAAGGCGGAAGTCATCCCAAGGAACAATTATCGATCGAGGCTGTGCTATGATATTTTCGCGTCACGTTGCGTCTCCATGACCCTATCATGTTTTCATCTGCAACTCAAAATCGCAATTCCTCCCATTCTCTGGTAACGACAGCTTTGACTTACCAGGTAGTATATCCAGTTGTTCTTCTAGCGCGTTGGCCAACATGAGACTTTCTTAAGCCTTAATGGTCGGCCGGCCCAAGAATTAGCCTAAGAAAAACCACGGTACTTGTTGATTATACTGCAACATGATTTTTACATTGACCACCAGAAGGACCCGAGGGCTCAAGGACTCAAGAACCTAAATTTGCTTAGCTGGGAGTATTCTACCGCATGTCGGAAACCCTGCTTCCAGAGTTCAGAAGTCATTCATTCATTCATTCACTCACTCACTCATTCATCTAAGCTGGGAACGCGCATAAAACCCATCATCGTTTTGGCACACAATAAAAGAAAACAGGGTCAATGGATCAATGTGGGATGGATCCGGATGGATTACACGAAAGAAAATACTAATTAAGTTAAGCCATCGGCTCGATTTGATGACTTGCTGACTTTCCCACTCTTACGGGCATGTTTTCCCCTCCCTCTCCCCTGAATTATGATGCCCGCAGTCATCAATCAACTGCGTCTCTATGAAACAGAGGTCCGAAGGGATCACTGACAAGGATTATCGTACAGGAATAATAATAAATGCTCAGGATCACCAAGGTCCGTACAAGGATTAGCTGAACTCGACTCTTGTTTTTTTTGGTCGAGTTAAGATGTTGATGCCATCATCAAATGCGGTATACGTCGACTCGAATTGGATTGTACGTACTTGACTTGTATGGTTTGATATCGAAAGAACGTGAGTAATCTCTGGAATGTCACGATAAGTTTGGTATTTCTTCGGTGGCACAAGAGGCACAGAACTTTAAAAAAGGGTCTGGAATCTACAATGAGATTGGACTGAAAACAAAAACCAATGAATTGGTCAGGCAGAGTTGACCCGCTTCCAGCGTTAACCTGGGCTTTATTCCTTGCCGAGCTGCGTCTACGTATACGAGGACATTGAAGCGCTGGAGAAGGTCTCGAAAACGGCCACACTAAAGCCGATCACAGATATAGTGTGCATGATGATGTTCCCCTCGATTCCTTAATCAATATCATGTCGTATTCTGTACCATGTTTCCCTTCTATTTTTCTTCAACAAGAAGGTTAAGTGAGGCCGCGGAGGCCACGGCTATCAAATGGCACTGTCAGATGTTCTACACAGTAACTATACTGAATGCGGCCAACTAAATTCATGACTCCATTTCCAGTTCTAAAATTAGGAAAAGAGACAAAAGCTCGCACCCAAGCAATCAAGGAAAGCCTTATCACTGCCGGTAGATACCGGTCATATACTACTCGTAACTCTATGTAACCTTTAATCGTTGGGCTTCCAAGGTTCTTTTTCAACATGAAGTAAACCTTTGCCAAATTGAGAACGGACACATCATGGTCCAAATTATTCCTTCGTATTGACTAATTTAACTAATGAATACTTGCTTTCATGCGCATGCGTTGGAACATCACGACTTGCGCTATACACCAAGCACAATCAGGATGTATTAGACGCGTACTCGGCAAGATTGTCAATTTGTACGCAACCAATTTTCTTGATGATAAATCCATCCGTATAGTACGTACCTCAATTTGGGCTCACCGCCATCTACTCGGACAGACCAACGCTCGAAATTGAGCTGTTACCTCTTTTTGTGCCGCAGCAACAGCTAGTATCATCATCTCTCCGATCCGACCATGGGCAGGCAAGCCATGGCATGGCAAGGCAACTCATCACATATCGGCTGTCACTCCGGTGTTGATCGCTTCTATCGTATAGGTGTGCAATTGATTATCGTTCGACAATATACGAAAGAACGGTATTCAAGCGACCAACGACGTGGCGAGGTTTGTGTCTTCGGAGTCCTCTTGCATGTTTTCGCCCACATCTCACATCACCCATACCTTTCCAAAGTCAGGATGGCTGAAATTATTTATCTTCTTTCATGGGAAGGCGTGTCCTCGTGATTCTCTTCGCTACGTCCCCGGTTACTGCAGGTGCATTCTAGGTACATATGTTCAAGCGACCGGTGCCGCATTGTTTAGTTGTAACCGGACGTTTGCAGCACTTTAGCCGCTAATAATGGTCTGCGGAGATTTTCTTTTGGTACTACGAGTCCCATTGCAATTTCGTCAGTCCCCTCCCATATGAACTGGTGTTAATATCCACAATACCTGCACCATCTATTTCGAACAGTCTCCCAATTTCTTTTGCATCATCATCGTATGAATGGCTTTCAATGGTCGGCGAAGATGTAAAGAAGAGGAAAGATAAATGCGAGACATTGAATTGGAAGGTGCCATTGGATATTCAAACTCACCTGCTCGTAGTAACATCAAGAATCTGTACCATCGGAACACTTCGACGATCCACTTGCGCCTGCTAGACGGTTCTTGCCACTGTCCCTTTTTACCGTCCAGCGTATGTTTCATCTTGTGAACAGTGGAGATCGACCGAGGTGGTACCAACTCAATATGGAAACACTCTTCCTACTGGTCCATGCTACACAAATAAGATGATCTCTTTGGGGATACATCGAACCGATTTTTTACCAATGGTAGCTTTACTGTGTCATTTGGCGCGGAAAGTGCCAACGCCCTTGATCTTAAGCCTTGAACCTTGGCAATATAACTTATGAAGTCTTGGTCGCACGCATCGCTTCTCGCCTTCCTGTTCGTTTCCATCCGTTCCTCTCGCCTTGTCATGCCATTGATCCATTGGTACTTGTTCTAGTCATTATCAGAATACCAGTCTGTTCATTTGTCTGGTTGCCTAAATGCAATTTGTTAGATACACACATACAGCAATGCAGCTGCAAAGCGCAAAACCTGCATGTAAGAAATTAGTGTCATAGACAACGAAGGCGGAACTTGCGCAGGCGGCTTTCCAAAGCCAGAGGCACGGCCTATAAGCCCATCGCCTAAGCCTCAAAATGTATATATGTATTATGTACCACACGCGAAGGTAAGCGTCCCGGCCGCGGGATATGATGGCAGAGTTCCGGCGATATTTCGTGGAATGTTACACGTGATTTTCGTTTGGAAATTACGGGAAGCGCCATGATCCATCAATTTCAATGCCAAGCATCATTGAGAAAGTGGGTATAGATAGGTATGGGAATTACACATCCCACATCCCACATCCCAAAATCCTTCCATGTACTTCATGATAATTCGCTAGACATGGAGGGATTTGCGACTTTCGAGTGAAATGTTGAGATGCTTTCTATACCAATGAATCCCCAAACTCCCATTTTAGCGCCGGAAAAGCCTGTCTAAGCGCCCATATTTCTTTCATTGTTATTTTTTAGGGAGGGGCTCTAAGCGCTAAGAAATTGAGCTCTTTCATTTTTATGGTCCTCGAATTGGAATTCAGAGTCACTATTTTTATTCACGCTCATATTTTCCTATATTGAATACTACGTTTGGTACTTGACACGAAAGTTGCGTTTTTTCTTATGGGGGGAGGGGGGTGGAGCGGGGGTCTTATAGCGTATTATACAGATTAAGGGCATCGTATATTGAGCCCTTTTGGTCTGATGGAGAATCATGATCGTCACACATGTGTGTGCTTTTGTTCTTCCTATGTTTATTCCTGGGGAGACGGAAATGCTTGATTTGAGTTTGAGTTATCGGTGCTACTTGCAGCTCAAAGTTTAATGAATTAACCTTATCATACAAGTTGTATTAGTACAAAATACATGCATACATGTATGCACGAAACAAATGTTCCGACCATTAGACCAGCGTCTCGCCCCGTTCATCTGCATATTGATCAAAAAATGTGTATGGCTGGTGTGTTTGGTGGTTTAATATTGATCACTATCTGTCAAGGCCGCTATATATATATCTTCTCCTTACTTACCTATCATCCACAGGTATACGTTGCGATGTGAAATGTTTAAATATAGCCCCCCAGGCACAGAGTGACGGGTCCAATGAGATGTCATCTATCTTCTTGGGATAGGACAATCCAGAACCCCATGTCTTTATCTTGAAACGCGCGGGAATGTTATACCTAATCGTCACTTTCGCAGGATTTTTCGGGAGATTATGTGATAAGCATTTCCAACGATATCCAGATCTCGTTCTGGAACCAGTAAATAGTTGTGGTCAGCACGCAGCAGCCTGGGCGTCTATTCTCCATCTCACATGGGTGGAAAGGATTTGAGTCCTAGATTGGTGGGCGCTTGCTTGTTAGTTATACTTTAACCTTCTTCCATTTGTTCGGTATCACAGTCTGGGATTCAAAGATATCCATCAAATGGGTTGCGAAATAGGCCTACTGTATATAAGTCCTAGTCAAAATTTTAATCTTACCCCATAAACTCTAAATAAAACCCTCGGGGTTGGGGTTAGAAATATACTTTTCTTAGCACCTACGAAGATCATTGTCTGTGGCCGTCTAGAAGGCCCTTCTACAGATGGCACATCCACACCTTAAAGCAGAAGTGGTGAAGAATTTCATGGAAGGTACAACAACATCATTGACAAAAAATAACCACGGTTTGATTCGACATCGGCGCACATGATAAATTTACTATTCTTATCCCAAAAAATCGTCGCATCCCTTGGGTGTGAGATATGCCGAGATCTAACACGTTATCTGCGGATGCAAAGGTGCAAATCGCCAGGGAAGAAAATATGTTTATGAAGGGACTTTATGCAAGCGTGCGGCATACATGCTCGAGAAATGGAAGATAACGTATTCCTTTCACCGAGCACAGTTCCTCATTGAGTTTAGAGTGCAAAATATGTATCATTGCGGCGCATGATTGTGGATCGGTATTGAAATCCTACAGTGCGAACAAGTGACTAGTGCTCAGGACTAGTGATCTGATCGGGTTTCAGGGATTGGCACAGCAGAGATGTGGCACGGTAATTCGATGCACGTTGTCGGTTGGATGGTGCTGTGCATGCTGGGGGAGATGTGGGTTTGTGGCGCGGTGGTGGAAGAGTGGTGGAAGGGTGCGATGTTCGGTGGGGAGGTGGATGTTGAAGATTTTGAGCTGGGTATTATCTGGTATAAGAGGAGAGGAAATTGAAAATTGGCTTTAGTACTCGGGCTTCGTAGTGGGCAGTTAACATGAATCTCCCCTTTCGTTCGAATGGTGCAGCATCTCGGCATCGTTTCGTTTTAGCTTCGCGCGCAAACGAGATGCGAGCTATCTTTCGGTTGGTCTTTATTTGTCTTTCAACATTCGTGTAAGGGGTCAATACAATGGTAGCACGGATATGTGGGTGGGGATATTGTGTAAGTTTGGTATTTTTCACGTCTAGTTTGCTGGGCGGGTTTGTAACTTGTTGGTTACTCCTGCCTTCGATGATTGAATGAGTGGATCTGCGGAGAAGGCAAGTCTTTGGTCTTTAATATTCCTTATGAAGACCTCGAAGCCTTGGACGGGGCTGCGGGAGGTATTTGCAAGTTGGGTTGGTTAGCACACTACGCATTTGCGAGGGAGGGCTTTGTATGGGACGTGGTGTCTAATACTTGTTTTGTTGGATGTCAGTCGGCTCTTTCGATCTCAAGCTTGCCATTACGTATAATACCTGAAACCTAACAGTTGGGCTCTTCATTTAATGTTGGGAGAAAATCACAGTTATGGGATTATAGTCTCGTTATCTCCTCAGGTTGTTTTTCGGAACGCTCGATGCGTTGGCTTGAGGGATCATGCATTTATTTCGTAACGCCTATGTTGTACGAGACTACAACTATGATATAACCATTGCGTGCCTAGCCTCGACCACTTGCTAGAAACGTGGTATTTGGTAGCACGATGTTGATGGTCGCTGTCAAGTGTTGGATACCTGTTATGTTCTTCCCTACATGTCCATGGTGTAAATATAACAGTTGCATATGTATGCTTGATTCGGATTCTTACTGGATTTCCAGGATCATGCTATCTATACCTTAGACGTGTCTCTATCCTGGTATGACTTCTTTCATTGTGCTTCTTCTCTCACGTACACCATAGTCTAATATCATGCATATTCTCAATTAGGGACCTACGAAGCGTCTCGGTATCCATTTGAATCCAATCAATATATTGATGTTTTGGTAATACTGTATTCCATTCGACTAAGGCGCCGTGCGAATAATCTCATAAGCAATAATGACGTTCCCTTACCCCGCGCCAGCTCTCACGACAAAAAGCGGCAGAACCACATCGCTGGTACCGCACATGACAATGACCTTGGCTCGTATATCTCAATCGCCCAGCTCTTCTCACCCACACAAGTGACATAACCCACTCCCCAATTTACGCCCCTTTCGACCCCTGCTCTCCTTTCCATCGCAGCCTCACATCCATGCATGCATGCCCAGCCTGCCTTTGCAACCGTTGGAAAAACCCAACACGCCGGTTCCGCACCGCAACACATTTCCCAGACCCTGGGGCCAGGATTCCTCCTCATTTGCCAGCGTAATCGTCGCCCCTCCTTCCCTATCCCCGGGCAAAAACCCCATGCACAGCGCCCGCGCATCTCGTATATAACGCTCCATTCAATCCCGGTCTTGCGATTCATCTCCTCTAGTGTATGTTGGGATTCTTTCCGTCTTGTTACGAAGATCAATATGGAGAGGAAGTGCAAGGCAAGGCAAGGCAAGGCGAGGCACGCTTGCGACAATCTAGAACGCGTGGCTCTCCTCATATTGTCGGGGTCGGGGTTTGGCTGCGTGTTGGTAATGGCGTGGACGAATTATTTGGATCATCATCATATAGCCCGTTTCGTGGATATTCTGGGTTACACTTCGCGCCAGTAAGATTATCCCGAGACTTCATCGATATTGCATCGGCGTTGCCGAGGTGCCTTATGGCTCAGCTTGATCAAACGGCTCGCGTCATCTGTTGAGACTTGGGTTTTCTCACATTTTATTTATAGCCAGGGGGAGGGGGGCAGCAAAGCTTATTGGATTTAGAGTGGTTCATTTCCGTGCGTGGATTGTAGGGCTTGGGCTGATTATGAGGGGCGCGAGGCTATTCCTATGGTATCCAATCTACTTTTTTCGCATTTTTCGTCAATTGATCACCACCGCTTTGAGACGCACCACACCAAGATAGTTTTGATGTTTGTCCACCATGACCATGATTGCTTTGCGGTAGACGAGCTTCCTAGTACATCTTGTTCAAGCAACTCGTTCCGCTTGTGATATGTTTGGCGGCTGCACGTACCAGAAGAACACTTATTCTTATTCTTGCATCTCTTTGCGCCACCAAGTAGCAAGCCAGTATTGGTCTGTTTGCGCATTTCGGGGGAACCTGCGAGACACCTGTCCGTTAGGTGGCCACAACGTACATGGATATTCGCGAGACTTTCCTCTCGCCACTTTTGGCCTGGAGGTTAATTGGCGCTTAATTCCTGTAACACAGCGCGACGCGGCACCGCACCGCACTGCATGGCATGGCACAGGCTAATTCCAGCTCTGAAGTCTTAGCCCTGCTAGACGAGCCTTTGCCACGGCAGGAGTTGCGATTTCCAGAAATTGTGCCAAAACGTGACGCCGCCAAGTCGCCCACGTAGTCGCGCGAGCTGAACACTCTAGATTGTGAACGTGGGGATCGGTAACCAATACTGCCACTTGCCCTGCTACCCCCATTGTGTGCCATTAGTTCTTTGGGGTGGTTCTCAGCTCACGGCGAGTCCACGTGGGAGTTATGGAACGGAGCGGGTCGTTTGGCGTCTTGATGTTGGCCAATATGCTTGGTTCCCGCACCTCCTTTGCGATATATTCGACTACTGGTGCTTGTCAAAAACACGATACTAATCGTTGCCTAAGACTCCACGTTCGGTGGCTTGAGCTTGAGCGTAATCGGCGCATGTGTAGGCTGGGGAGATGGCGATGGGCGTCATGTCACATGTACATTAGTTGGTACCGTGGTGATGGGATGGGTGGGGATTGGTGGGTTTACACGGCTTGCGTACCGCGGGTATGGAGCTTGGAATTTGGAGGGGTCTGTTCTCGGGTATGGGATGCGTGAGTGAATGGGGGGACTTGGCCCGATGTTTGTATGATATGGGGTAGATTAGAAGTGGAGGATGGAAAGTTGGTAGTTGCGGTGGACAGCTCTACGAATATTGGAGGGCTTCTAGTTGATGAGATATTTTGGACTTATTTCATGGGGTCTCATGTTGATTGTAGACTGTTGATAGATATGTCAGGATATAATTCCCCTCTCGGAGATGGCTTGGAGAATTTGAGATGACATGATGGACTTTGTCATCACATGCAATTAAGTACTTTTGCTTTGATGGTCAATGACCATTAATTGTGTAGTCACCCAGCGATCTGTACATTGGCGGTAATGTAAGTGACATAGTATTCTCTATATTCAAATGATTCTCAGATTTTATATCTTCGGGTACTAGAAGTAATATCTAGAGCTTTAGGTGTGGATTAATCTTAAATCACAATTTCTCCAAGTGAAGGCTCATCATAACCCAACCAAACCAGAAATGATCATTCGTTGCTAGTGCAAGCTCGAGCTCCCGTACATTGGAGGAACTTTCTTGAACGGGAATTGCCACGCTATGATGATTGCATTAGATCATTTCAAATATTGCTTGCTAGCTCTATGATCCTTCAAGAGATTCGAAGTCAAAGCCTATTATTCTTTTCCGGATATCAGATCTCTTGAGCTAGAAGTCCTTTGGAAATCTGTTTCATGTCATTCTTACGTGGTAAAGGATGTTGTCAAGAACTTCAGTCTATCCCCAACGGGGTATCTCTCTAGTCTGTTGGAGTTGGTATAACCCTGACCAGCTGGGCTCCTATATAGTGGCAATCTTGGAAGTTATTTTAATATCAACTTTGTATACACTGAGATGAAAAGCAGCATGTTTGAAATATTGTTTATTGACACTCTAGGTGTTGTCAGATCGGAGTTGAGAGTTTCAAGAGGGCTTCTTTGGAAGCTACAGCTGCCAAGTGCGGATGCTTTCATGTGATGTGAGTTAGGAGGTTCCTTGTGAATTCCCTGCAATGTCAAAAGCCAGTGGGTGAGTCAATAGGCTCCTCGTGCATACAATGCTGAGAGTTCAATTGCTGCATCTCACTATTAGAGGAGTTCAAGGACTCGGAAATGAAGATGGGGGTGGAGATAGGAGGGTCAAAGACGTGAACAATCTTTAATCACAGTCGAAGATTTAGCCCCCTTTATTGTGCAATCCATCCAAGATTATATGCTTTCCAATTTGACACAGGAATTGAACTAAGAGAGAAATGTGAAGCTTGGGTTGACTGCAACCAGAAGTCAATCTTCGGTGTTTTGTCGCCTCAGATCTATGCGAATATACTACGGCATTGAGAGGATTCGATACTCGTAACTCATTGTTTTATAGCTGTTTCGATAACCAGGAACATCAAGGTTCAGCATAAAATATACATTCGGATGTGAAGCATTGCAATGCTCAAGTGACTATTCCGAGTTTTATCTTATCATTCTTTCTTAGTGTCATTTATCGTTACCTGGTGTCGTTTCTCGTTGTCGATTTGTTTCTTCGGTATACTCCTTGTCGCCAATTTTATATTTAAACCATGATCGAAAGTCTTATATGTAAAACATCTAATAGTCATAAGATGTACCTAGTCCTACAAATTCTCCTCATCCGGCCCATCCTAACTTTATGTTGCGCCCCATTATGCCACCCTCTTCTCTCATATCAACCCCAGGTTGTTGATGATCTGGATGTATCACTTATGTGATGCCACCACACCTGTGCAGTCTCATTGGCTTCAAATAATAAAGAAGCGAAAGATTATTAGAGACCTTGAATTTGAAGAAATGGTACAGGAAAAGAAAGAGAGAAAGAGTAATGGTTGAATTCACTGGGATATGAAAATGAGTGCTAGGTTTGTATGGACAAACACGATTGTTCGATGATTATTTTGGGTAATAATTTTTTCTTACATTGATTTACTCTTCTGATTACAGGTTGTCCGGGAAAAAACCTCTATTCACTGTCTCATTTGGTTCCCATTCACCTCCTTTCAATCGCCAACATTCATTAAAATGTAACAGTCTCATCCTCCTCAGTTATCTATATAAACACCATCGATCATAATTGAAGCCATAAGTTTGCATGAGAGAATCGTTGGAGCTGCAGCAGGGTTCGTTTCCATCAAACTGGCTGGGGTGATAATTTGCATCGGTTTCTCTTTTTCTCTTGATAGCTTTAAGTTGAGACTACAAGGGGCATTGTTGCTGCTTTGATAGAAAGACGAAACAAAATTCCATTGTTGCTATTTTTATATATAATCACTGCTGTCGTCTAATTAAACGTAGAATAGGGGCAGACAAAGAGAACCCCCAGGCGTCTCTTACTTCGAGCCCTCCAACAAAAGTTGAGCAAAACAAGTACCACCTACTCAAATGATGTGCAATGATGCTCGAACTCTGGGGGTTATAGTTATAGATACTCTATGATTCTAAACTGCTTAATTATAGAATGTGAATAATGTACTTTCTGGAAATATGACACAATGTATAAAAATGCTTACCAGCAATAAAGCGGCAACAAGGAGATCAAATCTGAAAAAGGTGAAATGGTTGGTTCTTAGATGTGATTTTATGTATCATCATTGCTAAAGCTTTTTATCTGGGAGATTTTGGTGTTTTGAGTTGCGAAGATGGGGTAAGATTTGAACGGGGTAGGAGATGAAATAGAACGGTTTGTCTTCAGTTGAAAGAACGGATGGAATAAGACTAACATTATATGGAAAAGATGACGAAGCTTTCCATACTTTATGAGATTCAGATGATCATACACAGTAGATTATTGCCTGGCTCCAATAGGCTCAGCATGAATGATTGGAGCCGTGGAGATAATAGTGGAAGGAGATTATGGTAAATCTATGACCTTGGTAATACGTCTGTTGAGGTGCTGCATGGGAGCTCCTAGAGCTGCAAGATTACGAGAACCTTAAGTAGAGAGAGGATTATAACGTTAGATGATAAATGAAATGAGATTCGATAAACTTAGCAAATCTACAATTCAATTGCTAAACTCCGCTTTCTCCTCATACACTGATAGGGTTTGCTTTATCGTCTTTCGATGCCTGTCTCAAGATAAATCCGCAACTTAATCACTTTCTTCTCGAAGTTGATGCGTGGACTCGGGATGAGATAGGTTTGATTGAGGTTTGGGATGAGATTATGATTGGTAGGGTTGTTATAATCGGGTCGGCGTAGAACTATGATCTATTATTACTATGTAAGATTATGCAATGAGACGAGATTCTATCCTAAGTCCAACTCAAAAAACCTTACTTGATTATCAACTACGGTCTACTCCATCATCCCGCAAAAACTGGAGAAAACTATCCATAACACCCCACTACCTGGCCCCATTCTCTACCTCCAGAAATGTAATAAATTTATAAACGAACAGTTCAGTCTGTTGATGATAATCGTAAGAGAAACTTCAAGTAATCCGAGAAAATTTTCAAATGTTGGTATTGATGCATCAATAGACTCGCGAAGAATAGGGGAATCGCTTCTTGATTAACCGAAGCCCTTCAAGGAACCATTTAACCCACCCAATGGACCACAATTCTCAGTGTCATCATCGATATTAATGTAATGTGTATTTATGATTTGAACTTCCCTTCTTGTGGTCCTTTTATTGCCTCACTCGACCTACATGTCACAGGTGCATGAGCGTGGAATACACCCCAGTGAGAAGGACGGGATTGCCATGAGATTCCGTTTGACAGATGGGAAGATGGAGTCTCAGGGGTATGATCAAGGGCCTGTAGAGTCCGTTGAGAACGATTGATTTAGATCGATATCAGTTGTGGTGAGACGAAAGTTCAACGATATCAAATAAGAATGAACAGTAGCACTTATGTAGAAGCATGAGACAGCAAAGCCTTGACTCCCCAGTGATCGAAACTTCAGATAGCATCAACATCACCCTGAGCTCAGTCGAATATCTCTCAAAGGTGCCCAGCTCACCATCATTGTATCAGTGAGCCCGCGTCCATTTAGTACGCAAGGCTGCCGCAAAAGAGGAGCACGATTCATGAGAGAGATGAAAACAGGATAGTATGACTTGATTAGTTCTCGACTTGTCCCACGCTCAGCCTGTTCCATCTCATGAGGATGAATCAATTGGGGACATGCATCCACAAGCCAACAGAAATCTCCTCACCATAGAGCTTTTCGATGCGAACAAAAGACCCCAGAGCAGAAACACTCACTCAGAAGCCAGGGAGGAAAAACTCACATTTGCAAAACCCGCGAGTATTGTATGTCTCCCACCGTTCTTCTCGATCTTGACTCTTTCCTTGTCACATTTTACAGTCTTTGGGTTCAGAGATAGGCCGAGAAAAGGAACATGTGCGTGCATATTAATTGGTATTCGAATTGGTATCAGGAGGTCGCCAAGCTTGCTCGCGAGGTCTGTCGGTAGTTTGTTTGATCCAATTAATCAACAATTTGCTGTTGGAAAAATCTATTCCATTCCGTTGATGCTTTTTAATTCATACAAACAATATCAGTCACATCAAGCCTAGTCCAGATCGTCACCCATATTCGCCTCAACGTCCTCGCCCCTTGCCCGCATCATCCCCCCATATCCATCTCAATCTTTTATACAAGGGAATGAACCAAACCCATCATAAGCATTCTGATTTACATTCAGACACAACTTCAGATTCTCACCCTTATATGATTAAGCGCTTGAAGCGCTTTGCTTCGCTTTATTCTGCTTAATTACCCAGCTGGCCAAGGGCATTTGTTCGTAATAGAGGAGAAAAGAGTTTATATACCTGCGGATATTTTAATAGTTCGATGGATCGAGGGGATGAAAGAACAAGGTGAGATGAGACGAGTGAGAATATCATTATATTTTCAATCGTTTGTTGGTTTTGACATTGGGCAGTCAAAAGGTTCTAGTTTTGGAACTTTTGATTCCAAACCCTTCCAATGCTGACCACAAAATAAATGGAAGTCATTTGGTTTGATCATCGATTAAAGTCTCTCCTGCGTGTGAGATGCGGAGGTTGGGGAATTGGGTAGAAACCAAGGTACATACAGGATCCTCCTCTGTTTGTATTTTGATACGAAGCGCGATGTGATGATAAGCTGGGTTGAAAAAGAATGATGTGTAAGAGATGATCAAAGAATGAAACAGCAGATAGCTGAGAATAAGAGCCCAGTAACAATGCACCCTCTTTTTTCTCTTCCTTTCTCTCCCAGCCCGTATTTTTTCATGGTTCCCATCTTTTGCTCTCCCTCATGCTATCCTTATTCTTCCGTTCAATATCTTTTCAGCACCCTTCGCGTATATCTATCCCATACAAAATTTCCAAGAAATAAACTCTTTTCTCTCGGGACACCAGACCTGGACTACGGTTTCACATGATGATTATTGATGATCTGGCGAAAGCAAGAAAATGGAATAGATTAGATAATTGATATATGATATAACCAATATCTTTAAATCTAATCCTCATGAATCCTCCATATCATCTCCATCATCACTTTATCCTCCTGCTCCTGCTCCTTTTCCTTGTTCCGAGCCGTCGCACCCCGTTGCCCTCACCATCCCTTCCCCACGCGCTCAAATGTCAACTATTGATTGAGTGAATACTCCCACGCAAAGATTCGAATTTTATACAAAAACATATAATGAACACACTTTATTGGATGGTGATTAACAAAAACCTAAGATGATACGTAAAGTCGTATCGTAACTCTTTATACCTAAGAGATGGTGGAAGAAAGATTTCGTATACGTCGATATCAATCTCAACCTCAACCTCAACTTTAATCTAATAAAAATATAATTCTTCCTCCATTTCATGATAAGAATATCACGAGAGTTAGGATAAAGACATCCATATCCATACATTCATCTCTCAAAAACAAAAACAACAACAAAAAAAGAAACAATGACGATAAAAAATCTCCCGAGCCCTCCCACCAGTAACGACCATCTACCTGAACCTCCACAAAATACATACTCGACGATGCAAGGACAACATACCCGCACTTCAAACTAAGCACAGGAATCCTCAACATCCCCGGGTATAAGGACAATGCTAGGGAAGGTCTTTCGCTTCGGGAAAGTGATGATGTCTAATTACCCACCTCCCTATACATGGATATACGATATTCAACGCTACAAGAGCGGGAGCTGCGAATGAGTAAACCATGGATCGAACACCATTGATCTACAAGGACAGAAGCAAGGAACTTGTGACAGCCCTGTGAATGAATCTACAGCGTGAGATTTGTACGTGGCGCAACGGCAAGGGCGATTCACAAAGAACAGCAGCCCCAGCTCGTACTCTACTTTTCAACCCTGCCGCTTCGTTGAGTCGTAATCAAACACAAACTGAATCAAGAGATATGCATTTTGTGGAGAGTACAAAGGTTATGATGCTGTTGATGGGGTATAGGAGTATTGCTTCTCTTTCGGGAGTATTGGTTCGGGATTACTTGGGCTTGCTTGAGGGTTGGTATTTTTGATGGGCTTTGTTTTGGGGTTGTGAGTTGGAGATGATGGTGTGGAGTTGTGCTTTTAATTGATGGGACGAGAGATGATATGATGGGATAGAATGGTATAAGTGGAAGACGAGATAAGATGAGGTTGAATGGTGTAGAAAGAGATGTCATTGGAATGGAAGTCTATTTTGTTGAAGAACGAGATATCTAAGGAAAATTGGGTTGAGATTGAATGTTTTATAACTAGATATAAATTGAGCTACTACTCAATCGCATCAAGCACCAAACTGATCTTTTGAAGATCTATCAATGCTTTCTTCATCTCCAACACCAATACCATCAAATTATCAAAACCCCAAAGCAAAAAAAAGGAGTACAAATTCCCACCTTGAAACTCCATTCCCAGCCAAGACATAGAGGAGAGGCATCCACCAACAATGATAAGCAAGGGAAAGGAAACGGGAAAAAGACAGAGAAAGTGTGAGAATACCAACACCAAGGTATTTTTGTACGATAAAACGCAATCCCAACTCCCGAGATCGAGATTCCAACCGCAAAATCTAACCCCGTAACTGTACGAAGAGATCCCTCCTCAAAAACGTTGTATCCATATCAACATCAACATCCATGAACATATCCATATCGAAGATCAACAATCAACCAACCAATCACTCATCCAAATCCCTCAATCCACCCAAACCTATCAACTACTGTACTTGTCCTGTATATCATCCACTCTCCACATCCTCTCCATCTAACACCCACACCCTCATCATCTTTACGCAACCTACCGAGTAAAGCCTCTTCCAATTTCCACGGAACCCAGAACCCAGAACCCAGGACTCAGAAGAGCAAAGATAAACAAACCAACCAAATCAAGCGTCTCGACCTCGTTCCAGCCCATTCGACCCGAGTCTCGAACCTCGAGATGACGAATGAAGTAGGTAGTGGAGTCATCAATACCGAGTACGGAGTACACTGTACTTGTAAAGCGTACACCGAGCAAAAGATTTTTTACCTTCCCCCTTAAGGTTAATCTACAAGAAAAAAAAAACAAAAACCCCCCCACCAAAAAAAAACGACCCCTCCTTCCGATTTCAAACCCCTCGACTAACGAGCGGGTAACGCTTCGCCTTATCCCTTATCCCTATCACGAATACTAACACTGTCCTAATACCTGCTGTATCACCCTAACGCTCGACTTCCACAATCCCATCCCATCCCATCCATCCTCCGCCATCCCTCCCAGACCCACACCACCAAAGCCAAACTAAAGGTATTTAGTACGCACTGCACGTAAGATCTTACCTACACGTACAATACAATACTGTAAGAGCAGGAATCCAAACCACACAACCCGATCAATCTCTCACACTGTACCATAAACCCACCCAACCAACATATGTACTCCTTCCCTGCTTCCCGCAATACAATACAATACAATACAATACATACAGTACAGTACTCCTCTCGCACGCGCACACGCCGCCGTCGAGACTTCCCGCGCGGCCCGCTGACGCAAGGGGAATCCATTTCTCCATACACTCGAACTAACTACCCAAATGCGTATGGACGCGACGCGGCTTATTCCGGATCCGCGCGGTGGGACCGGTGGCGGCGTGGAGGGGGGCTGTAGGGGGTTCTGGATGGATGGATGGATGGATAGGAGGTAGCTACTGTACTGTGTTGTGCTGTACTGTGCCGTGCTGTACTGTGCTGTATAGGTAGGTAGGTGGCTATACGTGACCTCAGGTACTGTACTCGGAACAGACGATTGATCACCGACGCTAGAACGTCGAGAGCGGAACGCAGAGTAGAGTGGATTACCCGACCGCGATGGAACGTTGACTAGAGTGCTGTGCCCGAGCTGACTCGATCTGGGTCTTGGGTAGGAGGAGAAGAGATCTTTGGTTTGTTCCATCTTGGGGGGAGGGGGTTGAAGATCCATCTACGTTAAAGGATATGCATGCTGCGTCGGAAGTTAGCGGTGGGCGCCGAGGGGGGAGATCTTGGGTGGACTCTGTATTTATGGTGGGTAGTGTAGTGTAGTGTAGTGTCCAAGGTCGAAATCGGCGCGGTAGGTGAGGGTAGGGGATAATGGTGAAGTGGTGGGTGAATGGTAAGTGGGTGGTGATATGGTGTGAATGTAAGGCTGGGTTGGGTTGAGGATAGGATAGGAAGGGTAGATAGAGTAGGTAAGATTACCTAGGTATGTAAATAATAGAGAACAGAGAGAGAGAGAGCATCGATCAAACATCAAGGAAACCAAATACCAATAACTACAACTACAACTACAACTGCTTCAAGGTTGTAGGTTAATCAAGACGATAAATCGATTGTATATTACAGATTTGGATATTATATCATATCATATAAGGAATATCAATCATATTAATTATATCAATCATCAATTATATCAATTATATACTATCCTTGGCATCTTATTCATTGATACTACCTACCTACCTACCTACCTACCTACCTACCCAGCAGTCCTCTCCACTCTACACATACCATCCACAACGCCCAGCTCAACGCAAACAGAAGACCACAGTAAAGATATCCGCACGAGATTCGACAATCAAGATACAAGTGAGTATACAGCACGAGTATACAATATCCATCCATCCACTGATGATCCCACTCCATAAATATAAGCAATGCAGGTGTCTGTCTACAGTACAGTAAACGCACTTGCACCTCCATCTGCCTCGCCCCTAAAATGGCGTGATGATGGAGAGAAGGATGATGATGATGATGATGATGATGATGATGATGATGATGATGATGATGATGATGATGATAGTTCCTCTGGGGGTTGTTTGTTTGTTTGTGTGTACTCTATATATCAAGATCAAGATCAAGATCAAGATTAACATCCATTCACAGTAGGTTGTTGTTATTTATATTGATATACTATAACGTATATCAATCAGCTTAATATAATATATAAAATTGCTCGAGGCAAATATATATGTGTGTATATATATGTATATATTAGCGTGCCCAGGTGTTTTGAAGTGGATTATCTAGTCTATTTTAGACAAAAATTAAAAATGTTTTAAGTAAATATCAAAGGTATTTTAAAAGGAGAAAAATTAAATTTAATTGAATAATTAAGAAAAGTCTTTAATGCTTATTAAGCATACCTTTAAAATCTAGTTATATTCTTAATTGATAATATTATATATTTAAGCTATTTAATTTATGATATTATTTATTTAAATTAGTTAATATTATTTATTTTTAATATATCAAGCAAAATAATTCAATCTACTTGGTTAAATCGATATAATTCATTAAAAATCTTTTATAGAAACAAATTTTTTTTTTATTTAAAATTCTTTAAAATTTTTAAAAAAATTTGTTTAATAATTTTAAATTTTGTTTAATAATTTCATTAGATGAAAAGAGGGGGAAAAAATAATATTATTGTATATATTATATGTGATATATTTAGCATTATATTTTCATAACGCTGAAAAAACGTTATAATATAAAAATATATAATTATTCGTTAATCAAAAATATATAAACTATACAACCCTAATCCACAGAACCAAAACCAAACCCAAACCCAAACCCAACACAACACAACCAAACCACAACAACCAAAACGTTCGCCAAGCACAAATATGCACCTAACGCAGAGGAGTACGAAGCGCGGCGCGGGGACGTCTTCGCAGGTTCGGCTATCCAACTTACTTACTTATTTACTATCCTTAATATCGTTTTAGGTCTATACCGGGGTAAAAATCTACAAAATAATATATCTTTCGCATTCACTTTTATACATGGCAAAACTTTCATTTGTAAGAATTGAAATAGACTCAACGTTTATTTTTTCACGAAATAATATTATAGAGCATTAATTATCTGTAATTTTCAATAGATTCGTTGATTGATTAAGTCGCCTACCCCACATCTCGCCACCCCCCCCATTTAGCCAACGCATAAAAACATATATTTTTAATCAATATATAATCTTTTTAATATTAATAATTTAACAATCCTTTAATCAATTCCTTTAAAATTTATAAATTATATTAATTATATTATAATAAAATCATATACTGAAAATTATATTATAATAACCTTTAAGATACTTGAAAATAAAGTTAAAATGTTAAAAGTTCTCGAAGATTATAATATTTCAAAAAATACACTTTTATTAAAAACAAATTAAAAAGTATTCATTCTATCAAAAAATTACTTAAATATAGTAAAAGATAACCTTAATTCAAAAAAAACATTTAACAAACTAAATATTAATTTAAAAGAAACTTTTAAAACTAACTTTACACATTAACAAATCTATAAAATTAAAAAACAGATTCTAAATTTATAAAAAAAGAATTTATTATTTAAAAAAACAATAGATTAATAAATTCTTATATAGAAAATTTAATTATTAAAATTAAAAAACAATATAAAATTGATTTAATATATAAGTTTTAAATACTTTAATTAATCTTATTAAAGAATAATTTTAAAAACTTAAATTACTAGATATTAAAGTTATTAAACCTTAAAATAAATATAATATAAATAAAATAAATATTATAAAAAATGAAAGCTTTAATAAACTAGTAATAAAAAGCTTTAATTAATATTTTATTTAAAAAAAATAGTTTAAATTAAAAATTTAAATCTTTTTTATTAAATATATTTTAATTATTAGAAAAGTTTTTAATTTATTTGTTATTTATAAAGGTAAAAATGTTTAATAATAATGATTTCTTATAGATTTTGCTTTATATACTAAATAAAGTTTTATAATCATTAAAAATAAATAAATTACAAATTTTATTATATTAAAATAATTAAAAAAAGTATTTATATCTTTAATAACCTTTTTCAACCTAAATAAGGCTAAACTACTCATTTTAAATAATCATAAAAATTATAAAACTATAGAATTTATATAATTATACTTTAAAAATAATATATATTTTTTATTCCTACTATTATATATATTATATATATTATAATCATTAGATTTAATTATATTTTCAAATCTTAAAAATGTATATTAATAATACTTTAATAAATTAAATCTTTTAATAGATTCTATATTAATTAAAAAGTAGAATTTTCTTTTTATTATTATTTTATTAAATTAAAAATATTAACTATTCAAAATATTAAATCTAAATAAAAAGCATTAAATTTATAATCGAAAAATATAATCAAACCTTTTATAAATTAGTTTTTAATTAAAAATAACAATAAAAAAGTTATTAAAGAAATTTTTTCTTCAAATTATAATCCTAAATTCCAATAATATATAAAATCATCTTTTATTCTATAAAAAACATTTTAAAAATTGAAAAATATTCAATCATATATAGAATATATAACTCAAAAAGAGAAATTGATCTTTCAATACATTGTCTACTTTTTCGAAAGATCTCAAAAGGATTCAATACTAAGGATTATAATATTATATAAGCAAAACTTTGAATACAATAATTAAAACATAAAATAAAACAATTAACCCCTAAAAAAAAAACGTAAAGTTAAGATTAATCCAAATTCAAAATTTACAGGGATTAAAGCTATTAAAAAAGCATAAATTATAATTGAAGATAAGCTAATTATTAAAAATAACTTTAATACTATTTTAGAAAATGATTCTTAAAGGGATTATATATAAATAAAATAGTTATTAAATTATTAACGTTTAAAAATGGTATATAGTATTTTTTGAAGTTGGCCAAATGGGGGGGGGTGGCGAGATGTGGGGTAGGCGACTTATGATTTTTGTAAAATACATTCCGTTTTTCGATTGATTTTTAGCCCGGCATGGATTTAAAATAATGCTAAGTACTGTATAGTATATCGTTCCTTCTACTGTAATGTACTACGGTACATATATTCAAGGTGTGGAGGATATGGATATGGATGTAAACGTGGATTTTGGTCATTGGGTCGGGTTTTGGCTTACGGGTTTGAGTATTTTATTAGAGACATTTAGCCACTTTTCATTTTCATTTTCATAGTTTATATAATAGGCATGGTCGATAAATATGAAAATCTTATTAAAAGGCATTTAACTAATTTTAATACTTTCGAATTAATAAGGATATAAATAATATAATGTATTTATATAAATAGTATAATATAATTATATAAATAGCATAGTATATAATAATTTTAGAGTATTAAAGTATATATTCGTTCGTTAATTATATAATTAATTTCTTTTTTTACTATAATAGATTAATTTAATAAAATAAAGCTTTACTTTATATTCATCGAAATGAATAAATATAAAGTAAATCAAAGGATTTTATAATTGCTCTTTTAGAATTCGTTTTAATAATGAATTGATTATTATTATGAATTCCTTTATTCGAAACTTTTAATAGTTACCTAAATGTCTCTATTTCATTGTATCTTATTGTATCTTATTGTATTGTATCGTATTATATAACACATCCCATAAAGTGACATTAATACATTACTGGATTTGCTCTTGGTCTTGGCGATGGACGGGGTTTGTTTGGGTTGGGTGTGGGCTATGTTAGTTCTATGCTATTATCTACGAATAGGTACCGGTATATACAGTACGTGCATACGTACATACGCACATACGTCCTCTGTACATCCCGGGACGGACACGAAGACAGAGAGTAGAAAACGGAAAGAGAGCCAAGCGAGCCATTACATGTACAGGATTCAGTTTTCTGCGCATCGTATTTCGCAACGCATGGGGGCGGTTGTGTTGGCTTGGTGCTTGGTGCTTGGAGCTTGGTGCTTGGGGGAAGATCTTGGGTTAGAGGGTTCTGTTGATTTTGGTAGCAAGGACTGTACGGCGTACGTGTGTGTACTAACTATTTAGTCTAGTAGCTATTGTATCGTTACGAGGAGTTGATTACGAAGACCAGTTGCGCGGGTGATCCTGAGAATGAGGGTTATCGTAAGCAGGCAAGGCAATGCAAGGTAAGGAAGGCCAGGGTTTATTTTGGGGTCACGGTATGGGGATGGATGGGAATCATGGGATGGCTGTGTTGTGCACAGTTCGGTTCGGTGTTCATCGCAATCTTCCTCCCTCTTCCCTGCCACGTGCCACGTGCCACGTGCCAACATGGAAAAGGGAGGAGGGATTTTTATTTTGGTTCTCGTGAGGATAGGATACGAGGATTGGATGGATTACAAGGTGAATGAGGATGAGTGGATGAGTGGATGAGTGGATGACTGGATGACTGGATGACTTGATTTCAAATTTGATTCGGATGAATGATCGTGACGATGATTGGGATGCGAAATTGGGGAGAGACATTTCATCTCCTATATCTTGGACCCTGGATGTAGGTGCTGTGTACGCTGTAGTGTACAAAGTAGGTGCTTATCGATAATCAATCGTGATAAGATGGATAGAACTATGGCGTTGGATGTACCGAGTCCAACCTATAAGAAATGAAGCGAGGGGATTAATATTGTCTAAAGGAGGGCATCACACGATTCCGAAAGGAGTGTTTGACATTGGAAGGAAGCTTGGAGGTCATATTGTTCATGCCAGAAGACTCTTTTTCCGAGGGGATGCAGGATTGGGGAATGATGGATGCGGAAGGAGGAAAGATTTGTCGAGTGTGTATGGTAATTACGAAGAGAACGTGACGTTACGCTGAGCCCTGGAAATACTGTACCTACCTAGGTAGTCCCTTCAAAAAGAGGAGATGTCGGCTAAGCTAAATGAAAAAGTTCTCGATTCGATTCTTTTTGCTTCGTGAACACTTTTTCATCCGTCATTGTGAAATGTGAATGAATCGATTCATGAATCATGATGCAGTAGTTAGTACAGTACAGTGCAGTATGCTTCCCCCACTTCGCTCGGGTATGCACTATGAACTACAAGTATGCAGGTACGAAAATTCTGATGAAAACTTTGCAAGGAGAATTCTTTACTGCAGTATTATTGTACGTAGAATGTGTACATTGTACAGTAGGACAAGTAGTAGGATACCCAGGTATGTAATCATACATACAGTAGGTACTGTAGACAGTTTTAGTTTGCATGCGTGGTTTGTTCTTTCGTAAAATGAGTGCATAAAATTTTCTGATGCTATTCCGTCGTGTTCTATGGTGAGCGACATCGTGGTGTTGATGAATTTGTATGGTTGGTTGATGGGGTGAGAGAGAGGGAAAAAAAAGAGTTTTTTCATCATGCAGGGGAGATCACATCTAGAACATGGGAGGATGCGTAAGATCATGGATGCGTAAGATCATGGATGCGGAAGATGCGGAAGATGCGTCCAGTACAGTACGTACATACAGTAAGATGGTTGATTATATGATATGATTGGATGAGATTGGGTGAGGTTGGATGAGATTGGATGAGTTGGATCATGGATGAGGTTGGATAAGATTGGATGAACCTTGGACAAACTGGTACCTGGCTAAACCCTTTTTAGATTAGACTTGGGGTAAGAAGATTTTATCTTTGTCCTGTACTGTACTGTATCACGATTCACAAACGGACCGCTCCCTCAGCAGGTTAGGTAAGCACTGGTACTAAAAGGTCCACGGGTAGGGACGTACTTACTTCAAGATGATCACTTTTCAGGGGTAATTGCCCAATTGGGCCATTTAGGAAGTTTGAAACCCAACGTGGAAGTAAGTCAGCATGGTTGTCAACGTAGCCCGAACAGTAAGGTTGGGAGTAGGTAGATGCCGTAAACTTAGGAGGGACAAGCACATCTGGTTCGGATTGAAATGCTTGTGTGAACCTGGTTGGAGGAACATGTATGGATATTGCTGTCTTCTCCAGGTATCTACCGTACTGTACGGTAGGATAGACATCGTAGGTAATTATAGTTGGTCATCAACCTTATAATAGAAAATGAAGGAAGGGCATACCTAGGGACGTATAAGATCATATGGATCATATGGATCATATGGATCATATGGATCATATGGATCATATGGAAATCTTCGGGAAAATATAGAGTAGAAATTCCAACGGGTTGATCTAAAATAAGGTTAAGATATGGATGTTTGGTGTTTGATATTTGATGCTGTATGTTTCATGTTCAGGTGGGGTGGTATTTACTTTGCATAGCCTTGATCTTCATTCCTATAGTAAAAGATGGGTGTTGTCTAGTAGATGTCAGTTGTCAGATTGTTAGGTTGTTAGATAGGTTTGTTTGTTGATTATATTTTTATAACTTTATATTTTATATTTTATATTTTATATTTCATTTTTATATTCATTTTATATTTCATATTTTCATATTTTATATTTCATATTTTATATTTCATATTTTATATTTCATATTTTATATTTCATATTTTATATTTCATATTTATATTTATATTTCATATTTATATTTCATATTTTATATTTCATATTTTATATTTTATATTTTCATATTTTATATTTCATATTTTATATTTTATATTTTATATCTACTTTATATCTTATCTATTAACTCACAACTTATCTAATTATCTAAATGATCAAGTCCTCTCTAACCTCTCTAACCTTTTATGTCTTAAGGCATTTGAATTGTTGTTTGCCCTACTAAGGAACTTACTTCCAACCAATTACTGTACTTTGGTAACTCTTGACTTTCCTCATGGAAACAAGCAGCAGAGCCACACCACAGCACACCACGACCTACCACATCCCACCACAACCTAGCACCAAGAATGTAAACCAGTAATATCATAAATTCCCACGGTCTGTTCATAGAGAGGAAGGAATTGTAAGAGATGTAAGGAACAATAATTGAACAACATCATTTGATTGGTGAAGGATATCCTTGTCATTCCTACTGCTACCCAGTGAAAGTAAGCCCATGGACTCCACACAATCGACCGCGCCCTGCCAAGGACCCACAATTTTCACTTCTCACTACTCACAAGTCACTGCTCGCTCCTGCCCGGCTTCACTTCCTAGTGAGGCAGTGAGGTACAGTAGTGAGGTACATAGTGAGGTGCATAGTGAGGTACACCCGTACAGTAGTGAGGCCCATTTCTTTTCGCTCCTTCCCTGCGTCTTTTTTTCATTATTCCAAGATTGTTTGCACAACTCTTTACTGTACAGTAGTGAATATTATGTATACCCTTATCAATCTTGTGGCCCTTACCACTTTCGACTTAGTGGATTGGCACTTCTTTTTGGAATTACCCTCATCTGCTTTCTCCTCCTCCTCCTCTTCTCATTATATTACTTCTTCCCTCCCTCATCATCATTCTTTTTAAAGATCTTCAAATCTCTTATTAGTACAGACACAATCCTTCAAAGTACTACATTACACTCCTTCTTTTCTTTCAACCCCGGGAAAACGAGACAGCCAGCCTGTTCGACTCATTTAACGAGCCTTCTTAAACATCCCATCCATCAACTTCGCCCGTCAAAACCACTCATCACTCATCACTCATCCACAGTCATCTCTCAATTCCTCATTCCATACTTCAGCCCTACCCACCAACGAGAAACATCGCCTTTCTCACCACCTTCATTTCAAACAAGACACCACCACGGTTAAGATCGATATCAATCAGTGAAATTGCAAGTACAATTTCAATACAACTTCAAATACACACTCACTCGAGGCACAAGTTGATCAAATTCTAAACTCGACGTTTGGTTCAAGAGATTCCATTCGAAGATACTCAATACCAAAATCTTTTTCTACGGAACAAACAGATAAACCATCATCAATATGAAGTATACAACTGCCATTCTCTCTGGCCTTATGGCGGCTACCGTTGTAGCTCAACCTCATGTTCGTCATCAACATGCTGCCAGACACCAAAAGCGAGACATAGTTTGGGTTACAGAGTCTGAAATCGTTACCGAAACAGTTGATTATACCACTACCATCTACGTTTCTCCTGGTTATGGAGCTCCTACAAGCACCAGCGTTCCATCTGTTATTCCTACAACTTTGGCAACTATTCCAAAGTCATCTGCCGCTGTCTCCAGTTCAATCCCAAAATATACTGCCGCAGCTAGCAGTTCTACCGATGCAGCAGTTTTCAACCAGCAACCAAGCTCTTCCAGCTCTTCCAGCTCTTTCAGCTCCACATATGTGGCCCCACCTTCTTCTACCTCTGTCGCCGCCCCATCTACTACTCCAGTTGTCGTCCCAACTACATCTTCTACTTCTGTCGCGCCAGTGATTCCAACTACCTCTTCGACCTACGTCGCGCCAGTTATTTCAACTACCTCTTCGGCCTATGTCGCACCCGTCGTCTCAACCACCTCCAAAGCTGCACCAATTGTTTTCTCAAGTATCTCAAGTGTTGTTTCAGCTGTTATCCCAAGCTCTTCAAGCATCACTCCTGTCGTCGTTCCATCATACACCAGCTCAGCTCCGGTCGTAGCAACATCTTCCGCATCATCTTCCACTGGGGGTGTCTGTCCTTCTGGTTCTCCATGCTCTGGTGATATCACTTTTTACGAAGCTGGTCTCGGAGCGTGCGGAACCACTACTGATGGATCCACTTTTGCAGGTGTGGCACTTCCAGTTGGTCTCATGGGTTCCCTCTCAAACAACAACCCATACTGCGGAAAGACTATTACTATCAAGTGTACTTCAACTGGCAAAACCACTCAAGCAACTGTTATCGATAAGTGCATGGGTTGTGAAGGTAACTCTATCGATCTCACCAACTTCGCATTCGATCAACTGGCAGAAGAATCTGTTGGCCGTACTCAAGCCACTTGGTACTTCAACGACTAAATCCCTTATCTCTTCCTCGACTTTCGCATTTGATATTCTGGTTATTTATTACTTGGAATATCAAGTCAAAATCATTCTCATTCTCCTGGATATACATATCGCCAGTTCGATATACAAAAGAGTAGATCTCTTTCATCTAAGGCTTGCATATGACTACTTTTTTGAAAAAGATAGTCGACGAATCTCCTTGGGGTATTTCGTGGTCATACATTCGTTGGCTTGGTCTGTTGGTTGGTTGAATTTCTTATGAGAGGCTGGAGAGGATACTTTTGCATGGAATGGTTATGGTCATCGTATCACATCATCGCATCTTTCTTTGGGCGTTCTGACGTTGTTACCCCGCTTTCATCTTTCATCTTTTGAATAGAAGAAGCACACACATTCATGATACCTTCCTCAGAATGGATTTGGAAGCGCAAGTTCAAGAGAAAGCTTCGGGGATGCTAGGGGGAGGTTCCTTTTTACACAAAAGCATAAGCAAATTGAAAATAGAGATGAAGAAAACAAAACTGGAAAGAAAAGAAAAGAAAAGAAAATTACTTCTTGTACATATTACTTTAGACTTTTTACCTTGGTGTTTTTTGATCAAACACAGAATACCCACATGACTTTTCTACATTTTTTTGGACTTGCATTGACTTTGAATTGACTTTGGCTTTGACTTTGCTTGACCCTGACTATGATTACGATTATGATTATGATTATAATTATAATTATGAAACTATGACTCCATCGATTTCAACCCTATATACCCTTTATAACCCCTTTATTAACCCTTTATTAACCCTTTACCCCAACCCTTCACCCCCTAACCCCTACCCAGCTAACCCCAATCGCCTACCAACAATAAACAAATCAACAACAATAGAACAAAGCAAATCAACCAAAAAAAACCAACAAAAATCTCCAGCCTACCCACCAACGCACCCATCAAAGCGTTCTTTCTGCTTACGATCGAGTACGGTAGGTAGGTAGGTAGGTAGGTAGGTAGGTAGGTAGGTAGGTAGGTAGGTAGGTAGGTAGGTAGGTAGAGGGAAGCGGATGGGAATGCCTGGGGGGAATTCTAGATGGGCAATACGATACGATATGATATGATGCGATACGATGCGATACGATATGATATGATGCGAATCTCCGTAAAGAAACGAGGTATGAAAAAAACGAGGTATGGTATGAAAAAAACGAGGTATGAAAAAAACGAGGTATGAAAAAAACGAGGTATGAAAAAAACGAGGTATGAAAAAAAACAATCCATCTACTCGAGCAGAGAAAAGACCCCAGGATCAAAAAGCGCCCGCTGAAATGTCACGATAGATATATACACGAACGAAGGAGTGCGTACACAAGGGGGATAAAAGCACGAGTAGGAATTTTTACACAAGGGGAACGAAGACCAGACGCCCGCTCGCCAAGGCAGGACTACCGATTCAAAGTCAGTAAGCCCTCGATGTATCTCTTGGTGTCTAGACCGAGGCTCGCAGCGCCCCATGCCGCATCGCTGACGCTGGGGGTGTCGCCGGCGCCGGTGCCGCTCATCCAGCTTCCGGCGTATGCGTATCCGTATCCATATCCGGATGTCCTGCCGTACCCAGACTCTACATAATCACTGGCTCTCCTGACTAGAAAGATCTCCTTATCTCTACTCTTTCCTCCTCCCTCGCTTCCTCCGCCGTCGTCTAGAAATGGATGTGCAGGCCCGCTAAGTCCTGTTTTCGTCGTACTACATGCTTTGCTATCCTCATCCCTGTTCTTGCTCCGCTGATCGCTCGTCTCCCCCATAAAACTCTTACTTGTTTGACTTTCCGCCGAGTTTTCCGGGATCAGGGATGGAATTCTGACTTTTTGATTTGTAGGTGGTGGCTCTGGAGGCGAGGGAATGCGCGTCCAAAGAATCCAGTAGCCTCTTGATGTTTTGGCCGTACGTTCCAATGTATTTTTATCGGTAGTCGTTGCAATATATGTATGAAGAATTTGAAGGTGGGTATTGAGAGCTTCAATTCGAGACCAGGGTAGTCGATCTGCTTGCTCTTGTGTTTGAACTTGTTGAGGGTCAGGGATGTTTGGGATATTCGAGTTGAGTGTCAAAGTTTGAGGGTCCCAGAGGAGGTCGTAGATGGGAGCTGTTGGATTGTTTGTATTTGCCAATGGAGAAATAGGGATTTCTGGTTTAGGTGCGCGGAAAGATGTAGATTTGAGAAGGGGTTTGACAAGAGATTGGAGCTGTTTATGGAGAGATTGATAGAGATGTTCCAATGCCAGAGAGTCTGCTCGTAACTCGAAGAGGAATATAAAGATGAAAGGTTGGTTTGCATAAACCACGACACGTAACTTTTTGGCTTTATTTCGATCCTGACTTTCGAATGAGCCGTGAGAATTACCCGTACGTTCTGAACCACTGTTGTGTCGAAATAATGATCCAACATCGGAATGATCAATGCTGATATCAGCTTCTTGGCGAGCATCTTCTTCACGTTCCAATTCAACTGTTAATGTACGAAGTACAAGGCGGCTGTTTTTGCCTTCGAATTCATCTTCGTCAGCATTAGGAATAACTGGTGTATCAGTCTCGACCTCAATATCGCCCATTAGGCCTACTAAATAATGTCCTTTTGAGTCATCAAATTCGGGTATAGGTGCCGATCTCCCAATTTTATCGGCGGCACCATCAATTGAAGGGATGGGAGTAGCTAAACCACTTAATGATTTGTTTTCATCTTCTTTTGTTGTCGTTCCACCCAAAGACCAATGTGTCCCGTAACCAAGCTTTAAGTATTGTGCAAACTTGCTGCCCTTTGATTCACCATCCGTACCGTCAGTGCCTTCGGTACTAGTATGACTTGCACGGTTTCTACCAAACACTGGTCGTGGTGGTTTGAACGTTGATTTCGGTCGATCACTATGACTGTCTTCTTCTACCGTCGGTCTAGGCTCAGCCGCACTAATACTTGATGGCCGACTAGTCCCAGGCTGATCATGAGGTCCATCATGAATTGGGATCTCCTTACTAAGACTAGACGTTGATCGAGCAGCATTTTTTACATTTCCAAGTCTTTGATCATTTCTTGGCCTTGGCTTGTTCATCTTCTTTGCGCGACGAGTAGAAGAAGGATTGTCGACCACCCCATAAGCATACTGACCCCATTTATAGAGATCCTCGACCCAGTGTGAAACATCTCTTAAAGATTTCCTAGACAAAGCTCCAGTACCAAGAAAAATTGCACCGTCTTCCGTCGCAGGCTCATTACCAGAACCTAGCCAAGGAGCAGATTGTTTCGAATGTTGTTCCGAGAATCCTTTGCCGCTATCATCGACATTCGATTTTGCATCTCCAAATCTGGAAACTATCACATCCACAAGTCCTTCCATTTGTCCAACAAATCCTTCGAGGACTTCTCTTTCGCCACTACCTCGTTCTTCTTCTCCAACTCCTACCCCAAGTTCTCCGCATGCAGCAACTTTTATTCCCCCATATACATTATTTGCAGGATTGCCATGCATAAGCACATTCCATGTTGAAAGATATGTATCCCAATATCTACCCAGGATGCTAACAAATTTGGAGCGCCTGGTTCGAACAAAGAGAGCACTCATCGAAGAAGCATGATGAAGGAGGAAAGTCGAATGCGCTCGTAGAATGTCTCCTAGAAGGAGAATCGCAGGTTTAACTTCTCGAGAAGAATATTCGGTGGTTTCTTGTTCTTCGGCGGGTTTGCCTTTGGTGGCTGGAGTTTTGGTTGTGCCAGGCAGAATCGTGAGATTGATTGACTATGCACATTAGCACAATCAACAGATCCAGGAGTGATATTACAAACAGCCAATATCCACCAGCCAGATTCTAACTCATGGAGAATGATTCGAGATTTTTCAGTTTCTATACTATCCACGGATTCACCCTCGGAGAAGCTCCTCCCAAATTCTACCATTCCCTGAGCAAGTCCAATTTGTCTCAACTGTTCATTCTTTTGCTCCTTTGCAAAGGCACGCGCATCCCTGGTATCGTTGGAACCCTTTCTCTTATGAGCATTTTGCTTAACCGAGGGGTAGTAGTAAACAATTTGGTTCTCGAGTGTATCATCGGTAGTTCCAAGGGAAGGATTGTAGATTGCTAGAAATCCCAACTGTGCGGGTACTACCTTTCGGCGTTGATCAGACATTGCATGATGGAGATACTTAGGAAGATGAGGACGAGGATCTCATGATATAAATGTACTGAAGATCATTTTTTGGTTGAATCGCCAGTCTAGGTTTGGATTTGCGCTTCGGAGGTAACTGTCCGAGCATACATGGAGCTTTGGATATGGTGATGTAATTCGTGGGATAAAACATGGGACATGTTCTATGGTAGAACTACTGTATGCAGTTTATGCTTACATAAACACTTCGAATCACTCACGTGATTGAGAAGATTCTAATCAGAAAATTGAAGGAAGCCGTTCGTATGAGCCCGAGAACCTGGAGAACGTCCTTTTGCCAGGCTTTTGATTTGGTTTTATCCATTCCATGAACGGTGAGATTTGAATTTGTGCTTATTGCACTTTCCAAGATAATGGGGCTCAAAATCAAGACCTCTTCATTTGTGTTGGGACGCATGATAATCCCATCGAAGCCATTCCCAAGCCATGGATTATATCATCAATTTTTCAGTACCAAGAATGCTCCGAAAACCTCAAAACCTTTGAGAATTCTTTTTTGTGGCTCTGATAGCTTTAGTTGTGAATCTCTTCGTGCTTTGGTGAAAGAGAAAAAAAGAGATCCAGAAGGAATAGCTTCTATCGATGTTCTCATTCGACCCGGAAAACCGTTTGGAAGAGGTTTGAAGGAAATCCGTGGAGGTAATTTTGAGTTCCATCAACTGCGTTGTCTTTTCATATTGACCATTGCCAGTTCCATTGAAGAATCTAGCCGAAGATTTGCGTCTTCCTATACATGAGAGAGATACATTCACCGGATGGGATGTAAGTCTTGATTCTTGGACATGGTTTTGCTTCCTCAAAAGAATTGGCTGACCAAAATTTCTAGTTACCAAAACCAGATGGAGAATCAATCAATCTTATAGTGGCGGTTTCATTTGGCCTTTTCGTGCCACCACGTATTCTCAACAGTGCTGAATATGGCGGGATTAACGTTCATCCTTCTCTATTGCCACAGTAATGTGTCCAACCGTGGTTTCTTGTATTGAAACTAATCAGAATGTTCAGATACCGAGGATCTGCTCCACTTCACCACACTATTATGAATGGGGACACAATTACTGGTGTCACAATCCAAACCTTAGATCCACACAAATTTGATCATGGTACTATCCTCAGCCAAGAAGGCTTCCCTATTCCACAACCAAACACGATCAATTTCAAAGGCCTCTTGGATTTCATCACGCCCAAGGCAGCGAACTTACTCGCAAAGGGGATCAGAGACAGAGTTTTCGTGAACCCAGAAGCTAATCAAGTGAACAAACTTGCGCCCAAGATCAAGCCTAATGATAGATACATCGACTTGGAGGAAGGATTATCTATTGATGTTGAGAGAAAATACCGGGCACTTGGACGACTTTGGTGCTATACCCGTACTTGGTGGTCTGGAAAGGATAAAAAAAGGACGATATTCGAAGATTTCGAAGTTGTAACATTACCGGACAATTCTATGGTTCCAGAACACGAGTTACAACGATTGTACAGAGTGTTTCCAAAATGGGAGTTTTTCTGTACTCGTGTATATCCGGATACCACTCATCCAGGATCCATAATTATTCCAACCGTCGAAAGGGGACTTGGACTCCGTGTTAAACACATCCTCGTCGAAGGTCAGGTAGTGGGTTCGGCCGTTGATGTTATGCATAGATTATCGACATTCACCAAAGATGAAAATCATGAGGGTGCTATGTTTATGGCTGTAGCGTTGACAGATTTGTCGGAGGATGGCTCAAAAATTGTTCTGCGTGATGGTAAAGGCGTTGAGTATGCGTCAAAGCACCTGAATCTCCCTCGGAAGTTGAACATCAACCGGGCACACCTCATTGAGCATAGTCCCCAGGACTAAAGGCTAATTACATAGATGTATTATATTAGAATAATAAACCAAGCAAGAAGAAATTTAATCTGATGGTATGTAGTGTACCAGCTCTGATTTCTTATATGGAGGATAGTGATCCAACTCGCATGATAGGAAATGGTCTGTCTCTATGGCGCCATCTAAAAGCGACATACTCAATTGTTAGGAAGAATGGCTCATGCCATGCTCTCAACACGCTAGGAATATAATACGTTCGATTTCTGGAAAGAGGAAGACAAATTATACATGCATAAATGTATGGCTCGGAGCTGAGATCATGCCCGTTGCTGGGAATGATAACAACGATTCCATCCGTATGTAATCTGCATTAGAGTTGGAACATGTCCAAGTTCTGTAATGAGACGGGGAAACGGTTAATGCATGTGGCATGGATCCAGAGGTGAGATCGTTGTATTCTTGAAACCAAGGGGAATCATTTCCTCCGTGTATGGTTGGCTATCGAGATGCAAAGCGTCTGGTTTACCTGTTGAGCAAGGAGGATGGTTGGTATTGATGACATGGTCCATATATTTGATCGTCCATTCATTGTTGAGAGCAAGAGTCATTCCAGCTGGGTTTAATTGGCGGCAAGGACAAAATGCCCTCAAAGTCTAGGAGATGGGAGGAGAATGGTCGGCAGATATGGTATTTCTTTGAGGTAATATCTTCTCGTTCCTGGCGTGAGAGTGATTATTTGATCCAAGTCTGCTAGGCATCGGGGATAAAATATCTCGATTGCTGAGAATAAGTGAACGCAATAGTTGATCCCTCTGGCGAATCAAGAGATGGGTTCCTGTGGTTGCTGAAAATGAGAAGATTTCTCTAGTCCGTCGTGTATCAATGTCAAAATTGAGATATGCCTAAACATTTACAAAGAAAACCGAGGAGTAGTTGACCTATCTGGTGCTGCTTGTGACGAAATCGTGCTATTTCTGAGCATTAGGAGAGCGAATCGACTCGTGTTTGATAAGTGATAGAGACGATCTATGCTTACTGCCTCGTTTGGTATAGTACAGATCACAAACGAGATCTTTGAGCCATTCAAATCGAAACAGAAAATGGGGGATCTGTATGATATGTTTAGGAACGAAAACGGCCCAGTCGACGAAACAAGGATAATCATTCGGTCCGTGTCTGGTAGGCGCCAGCGATGATACATGCTTGCTGCAGTAGAAGAGAACAAGGAATATAGTCAATCCGCTTGGTAGATCTGACAGACTACATCGTTCTAATTGACCCCGCTTCAATCAAGAATAGGGCAAGAATTGTCTGTACCTTCAAAACAAATAAGTATTGGTGGCTGGAAGCAAAGAAAGCATCTGATCAGTATCTAATAGGCGCCACGGATGATATACAATCCATTCCAAAACAGATCCTGGGAAACAATAGATCTGTTTGGAAATTCCACCAACGAGATCGTTCGAATGACCAAAGTAAACTAAAATGGGGTACTAATACCTCCCACAGATGATCTTGTGAATGCTCGAAACAAGCGTACCATGAGTCATCCTGAAGCCTTGCCAGAGCTACAAGAAGTTGAGATGATAGTAAGTATATCCAGGGACTGTGTATCAGGGTCTTCTCGCGAGCGTGATACCACAGTAAGGAATTGTCGATAACCTTGGACCGTCATCAGACCTTCTCAGGTGTGAAAGAACGGTGAGGCTTGTCGAATTAAAGTGAAGTGGACGATTAGTGGGGTCGCAACAGGAATACTAGAACGATCTTGCGCATCATGTACCTTGCAAACAGAACCTAGTCGTTCGGGACAGTGCCCTATAATCCTAGGGCGTTACAAGGACCAACTTTGCACGAAGAGTCATCCACAGCTCCCGTAGTTTCCAACAGACGAGATCACGGGAGCGAGGGGGACAAATAGAGGATATGCACAGCTCGTATGGACCAGACGGGGATGCTCGGGTGACCTTGCACATTTTGTACCTTAGCCTAGCTGTTCAAGACAGTGCCTTACTGATTCTAGGACTTAATAAAGTACTACTAAGTACGAAGTATTACCCACAGCTCCCTCCTTTTCCCAGGGACGAGACCGTCAGAATGATCGAGAATAAAGCGAGGTGAGACGTGGTACCGTATGGTATAATCCAGGGACGATATGCTGTACGAGAGAACGGAGGCGAGCAAATGACCAAGTCAAGATAGAGATTTGGCGCCATAAGTCTCTCGTATAATTCAGCTACTCGTTGTCTGGTGTCGATTGGGCTTCCTCCTCTTCCTGCATCTCTATCCAATTGGACCACCTGTCGGCATGCTGTCTGAACTTTTCGACGTCAAACCCCATCACCTGGAGTTCGAGCGCCGTAGGCTCCTTATATCCCCACAGAACAACATCGCTAACCGCCGATTCCTCTCTGCCCAGGTCGAGTTTCAAGGCTAACCAGTTATGCCCCGCAGGGATTCCACTGGTAGCTCGCTCAATAGCACGTGCAACTTCTTGCCAGGAAGTGCAGTGGCTCGCCCTCTCGACGTTCTCTTCGTCAGCTGTATACATATGATACATCCTCTCCATAGCATGTATCATCTCGTGAGCCAAGGTGCCCAGCATCTCGATCATGACTTTGGCGAAGACCTCGTCAATGTCCCCAGTGCGGATGTCTCTGATATATATCGTTGTCGTCCTGAAGTAGCCGCTGTCGACGTGACGGGTAATTCCCAAGTTGTCAACCAGATTAACTTCTTCTGCTCGAGCATCGTCGGAAACGAGCTCGAGTTTGAAGATATTCTTCCATTCGTTAACGGCAAAATCCGCGACGATGGAATCCTTGATCATTCCCCCAAAGAAGACTTCGTTAAAGAAGTCGAAGAATTGTTTGAGGACGATCTCGGCTGGTAAGTTATCTTGGGCGAGAACCTGACGCAATCGGGAAGCAGTACCCCAGTGCTTCAATGTGAATTCCCTCCCCCTCTGATCCGTATGACGGACGATCATCTCAAATATATCGGCCAAGGAGTGAGATGCCGGCTTTAGTATATAAGGCGACAAACTATCTCCAGTGTAAACGACTGGCTCGGCAGGCTCGGGTGATCGAAGACCAGGGTGACCTGGTGGAAGAAGGGGATATTTCTCGTCCCATGGACCCCCTGGTCCAGAATTTACCCACTGGTCATCCATCTTTGCTGTCTAGTATCGTTTGGTGTGTTCGCGGTAGATCTAAAGACTCGCAGGTTAGTAGAGGTCTGTCAAAGCTTCGAGCTAAGAGATATCAGTTAAGAGAAATTGAACGGGCTCTTTTTTTTCGTACCAATTGATTGATAGCTTGGTGATTTTGGTGCAAATTTAGAATATTTGCTCGAAAAATTGATTGATTTCGGAATTGGTCAATTGTGCGTTTATCTTCAAGCTTAATTACAATAAATTTACGAGCATTTAATAACAGCCTATGAAAAAAAGCTTTCAAGTCTACAAATTGAGTACAGCGTAGTTAGACCCACTTTTCTGCTCCAAATCAAGGTATATGGGCCTCCAGACGTTCTCAGGCTGCCTTGATTGGTGCCTGGGGCGCTGAAATGCTTGAGGGGTTCTTTTATTTCAATGAAACAAATTAATTACTGTCTTTGGTATCCTCTCTGTTATAATTACGTGATTTAGATAATTGTTTGTTGTAGTTTGACCATATCATCGAGTTGTCGCTTATTAGCCGAGGGGGTAACATCCTTTTCAATTTCCCTTGCATAAATATCAGAGTCTCTTGACAACGTCTAAACATTTCAAATACTATCTGGTAGCAGTTATACGATATCGGTTATTATGTATATCCATGTATGATATCGGGCATACTTTATTAATCCTTACCAGATATAATAGATAATTGCTCATCCATATTTAAGATACAGAAGGTAGATTATCTTGATATCTAGGCTGGAATCCTTACCTTTACTTCCTTATCTTCGCTGCCACTGTATTTCAGTGCTAATAAATTGGATGAGAGAGTAGCTGGTTTTAATTTGACAGAAGATGGAGTGAACTGAATCATTTAGAGGCTGTGATGAATATTAGTCATTCTCTGTACTATGTCCCTTGTTAGCTATTTGTTCAGAGCTTAACCAGTGGGTACATATATATTCAAAGGGACAAATGGCATTCAAATGGCTACTTGTCTTTGAACTTGTGACGGGTATTAACTATTTCTTATAGCAGCCTATCATATCCTGGAAAGCCTATTAGAACCAGGGTAGACGATTTCGAAAAAGGCAGATATATCTAATACATAGATTGATATATTTTGCTGTCTCTTGATGAGTACTGAGTACTATCTTTAGGTATTCTCAATACCGTTGGAGCATTGTTGAAACTTTATTGGGAGGGATAGGCAGTTGTCAACATAGGTCCCAAGGTATCGAGAGGTTTCTTTTGGCATTTTGTAATGGATGTTGAATATATTCTATTTAAAAATCTGACATCTTGAGTATCTCGTTCAGTCTTTATTGAATACAATGGAATGTGGATGTCTAAAGTATAGAGGTTTGTTTATCCCTATAAGTTTCAATGAATAATAATAGCTTTTATTCTTCAGCATTTGGGCTATTTAGAATATGCCATTTCACCTTGGTTAGATGGCTGACTCTATTCGTTAATCCCAGTTCGGTAGTGTGAAGTATTTTCCTTCAATGGTCTTAAATGAGTATTTTTGGTTATCCATAGACAATTTGGCTGTACTTATTAACCTTCTTTTGAACTTTATTTGTCTTTATTTTATCATTCAAGAGCAATTGATCTTGAAAACCTGCGATAGATAATACTGATTCTTGGCTCATGTCTCAAGATATCTTGATTTCAAGTAAAGTCTAACAGAGTCTAACAGGATGAATAAAGATTATTATTCATCTACAATTCAACATCAGGATACAATCGACCCCATTGATATGTGGTGAGAGTTTAGGGTTGTCTATGGGTATCTTAAATATGGATATCAGTTGCTCTGTTTGAATTTGACTAAACGATATTAGCAGTCATTCTTCATTACTACGTATGTGCATTTTGTTGACTAAGTGCACCTTTGTTTTGGATGAATGATTTCATTTTTTGTAAGTGTATGTGAAAGATATGATCACTTACTCCTCTGTGCTAGATAGCTGTGATAATCTCAGATCATCACTTCTACTTTCACGCTATTAGCAAGTTGAATTAAGCATGAGGCGACTATAACCTCCTTTTTTCTTACTTTCATGGATGATGAGACAATGATTTTCTGACAGATTTGCCTGGAGGGTTCTCAAAGCATCATGTCATCATCATTATCCAGAGAGCTACAAAGGACAAACAAAAAGCAATAACAACCAAGCTACCTTTTACACTCGGAAATTAAATAGTAATTACTGGGCTTCATTAACTCTAATAGAGGATGAAAAGCATACCACATGAAGTCATATACTGGGCTCATTTATGCGTGTATCTGAAGCAATTTCTCAATCTAATTCATCCAGCGTTTGTTTGAGCTTGAACGAAGAGTTAAGAGGGTTGAATCAGGGTTCAGAACCTCCTGCTGTGTAAACTAACCAAGGAAATCCTTCTAGATTCTCCGAGCCGCCCTTTGAACCTTTTATCGAAATGTAAAATTTTCTTTTGCAAGCCTCATCCAATCTTCGTTAATGACGTCGTGGGTCCTGAGAGCAATGGGGTGGGTGGTAGATACGTCCACGGGTGTTTCAAATGAACCCCGTACTATAAATTTGATCATTTGATTTTGTGCAAGTATTGCCGTAAGGCATATGATTCTGACCCCGACTAATGTATCGGTATACTCGAGTAAATACTCGAACAAAATCATGGAAATAAACACAAAAGAAATTACCAACTAAACTGACAGCCCAGGGTCTCGAGGATAGGATATATTGAGTAGAATCTGTTATATATTAGTCTAATCCGGAAATATTACATCTAACAACTAATCCTTATTTTGACGTGGTAAAAATAGTATGCTAATTAAAGACTCCTAGCATAAGATACTACCTATTTATAACAGTTATTTGATTTTAGTAAGCCTAAACTCGGCTGTCATATGAATGTGACGACAGGATAAAACTAGCCTCAGCCAAGTATTGTTCTGACTTTTCCATGTGCTCGACGAGGGATATTGTGGTCAAGTCAGAGGGGATCTTCATGTCAATGACACAGCCATAGCAAACTTGCTTGATAATGAGCTTCTTGTAGCTCATTCTGTGGCCATAACTTACATGAATGCGTAGTCCCGTCATCAACGTAGAATAATCCACTACTTGTTGTAAATCATCTTGACCAAAGTGTGAAATTGTTAGGACGCAAGAACTTCCCATGACACACGCGAAGAATATTATCGTAAGATCTTTCCCATATATAGTCCAGAAGCTTTTCGTCTCTTTCATTTAACTAAACCTTGCACATAGAATGGGGACATAGTTCGGTTGGGTAAAAGTTGCGTATAAAGATATGATAACTCAGCCGTCAAAGAAAGCCAGGGGTGTGCAGCACCCAACGAGAATAGCATAGTGTATCTAACTGCATCGAACCATGTAAGCTGAGCTCAAGTTTCCTGTTCCTAGGAATTACAGCTTTGGTTTTCTCTTTTTGAAATGCACCCTTCTTTTTTCCCCAGATTCTGGGTTATTGAATGCGGGAATGTCTCCTCACATCTGGATCTCATACAAACATCCGTTTCATTTTTTATTATACCAACCAACCAACCACCACATATTTGTAGGTATCAGTATCTAGAAGACCGAAAAATTAGCTACGTACTCAAGAAACATATTCTGTACTCAAAATCACAAAGGAAGCATAATCCAATTGGCAAAAACATGCACCGTGAACGGTCTTATAGTTCAATAATAGAAACCTTGTATCTCTAGGTTCAAGCGGGTACGTTGACCTACTAGATGTATGGGGAAAATTCGGTCCAGCTTGTTCCTAAGCTCTGCCATGAGTGCGGAAGATATAGGTTCGATTCTTACTACGCCAAATATCTTGCATATTCTACGCTATTGGACCTTACAATACGAAGCACCCGAGATTCTCAACCATGTTATAGGCCGGTAGCTGGGGGCATTATGAACGTAATTGCTGCTTGAGACTATAGAAGATGAACTACTCTCATTCAAGTAAGCAATCTATTCCTTTGGCAAAATGTATATGATACAAGTGATGTAATGCCCTCTTTGATATTTAGCTAGTTGATACGTGAAGCTGGGCACAGGTACATCTGATCGTTTAGTATTGCTATTTTATGGCTGGATTGAGCCTCAAATTTAGAAAGATCGATCTGATTTACCGTCCTAAACGGCTAGTTTAGCGGCAGTTTAGCTTGATATACCACGATGCTGCCGCTATTGTAGTCAAAAAACTCAGAAAGAGGCTGTAGCTTAGTTTCAAAGCAATACAGTTGATAATTGTTAAGGATATTGCTCCCTCAGGCATGTCTCACGACGTTTCTAGATGATTCAGGCATAAGATCCATGTTTTGATCAAATCCCTCAGCCCTATAAGTCGTAGCTATCTTTTTGCCGCGTAAATAATAGTGCAAATTTGATCTCATGCTCGAAGGTCCGCTGAATTTCATCTCTAAAGATGTGTTAGAACTTGCGACCAGTTTGGCGAGATCAAAATGTGCGCGCGAAAGTTTGTGTGATCAAATGAAATAAGAAGTATTTGCTTGAGCAAGACATAAAGAACACATTTGAGATTCACTGAACGAAATAGAAGAGGTGTCGAGTCCTTAATATGCCCAAGACAACTGAAAGAGCAGTATAACACGAGAGAATCTAAGTAAATAATCAAAATGAAAGAAGAGAGTCTAGGACAACTTTATGCCATGAAAAGTTTACTATATGCTCAGCAAAGCTACAAACTGAACCCTGAGATAAAGGTTTGTCGCAAATATTTTTCAAGACGAACATTAATTGAGAGGAGTTTTGTGCTGTATGCTTTGATTTTTAATTCATATAAGATATAACTGTATGATGAAGTCAAAGATGTTGAGAATCTGTGAGGCATTCTCATAGCTCAAACCTTACACCTGGCTCAGAATTTTATATATATGGGCGCAGAACTTTTGACATACTTAATTTTCAATTGTGTTCAATACTCCAACAAATCATGTAGCGAGGGGTGGTGCATATGGAGATGCCTTCTTGTCCAGCCTGCTCAGTCGTTCCATGATTTTCCCTGATCTTCGCAAAGGCTTTAGAAGGTCAGATGAAACTTTTTTTTGGATCTTTTTGGAATTTTTTGGAATTTTTGAGAAGTGATACGGTACTATATATGGCGCTTTTTGTTTCACTGATTCTCTGTTTCGTCGCGTTGCCATTGATGCTTTTGATATCGTGGATTAAGCGAGGACGGTGAGGTGAATGAATGGGGTTCATTGGCGGAGATGTCATTAAATGATGCGAAGATACCCCGAGATTTACTACCTTTTGTTCTTCAAATACTTGGACTTGAGATAATAAGTAGATGTGCTTGTTTGAATGAACAAGGCAGGAAAGTGTCGAAGTATGATTGGTAGCACAGCTTCCTATTTCGTTGACTTATTCGACGCCATTCTCAGACCGAAAAAATGTTTTTTCTGATACTCAACTTCTTCATCGCCAACTTGAGTTGATTGTTTTTATATTTAGGTGACATCTAGACTCATCGATGTAGAGTGAGTTTAAGTTGTAGAATCTATCTCTCGCTCATTCATAGGTGTTAACTCAGTAATAGTTCAGTACAATTGTATCATAAGTAGGCGATTTGTGTCATCAACAGTTGATGGAATCCAATAGAAGTTTAATTATGATGTCTCCTTTTCTTATCTGCTCAAGCATAAGGTTTTGATACAATTTCAGTAATTGGTACCGAACAATCCTCTTGTGTTAAGATATTGGGTTGTTAAACATTACACTTCTTCTTGAAGCAGCATGATTGACTACCCAACCCAAGTCAACTCAATTATTGTGGAAGAGGCTGACAGACTGTTTCTTTGCCAAATTTAGTTGATATCGAAGTGGAGATATATTGCATGTATATCTTGAATACTGAGCTACACTTTAGGAAAAAAGATGTGTTTTTTGTACAATAAGATAACAACTTGCATCGGCCAAACATTTCATTACTGGATATTATCGCACAGATCGTGCCCCTTTAAACATTTGAGAGCCATCCGACGGTCCCAAAACTATTTCCTCCAACTCGACATTTTCGCGATGTTCCTGTAGTTCACTATAAGTTCCATATAGGCATGCTCTTTTCAGTCTTTGCTCTTTCAGTCAACTCGCTCATTGTCTCCGCACCCCTGAATATATGCCCCACAATCATTCCCCTAGAAAGAACAGCAAGCGAGCTGGATTTCCAGGCAGGAGTTCCACGCATCCTCGTTTGATATATTGTGAGAGCGATGAAGACAACAGCGGCAATCATGAAGAAACAGTGTAGGGATATCCACTCCCATTCAACCTTATAGAAAGTGACTATCTCGTAATTTGTACCTGCTTCCACTTTTCCACTGTCGTCGTTAGCTCGGATGGAGTTGCTCATGCTTTTTTGCAAGAGATGAAAATGTATCCGGAAGATTGTTACTGGTGTTGAAAGCTTGCATGGAGCTGGGCTTATATTGAAGATTTCCATCGGACATAATGTACCCATTCAATCTTGCCTGTTGTGTTGCGGTCACATTGTGTGTAATGTTAATGTTGGTAGAGAACAGCTCGCTAATGTAGCTACCGATGCTATTGACAGCTGCCTGTGAGACGTTGTATTGTCCACCCAGAGATAAATCAGACCGAGGTGCTGCCGATAGTTTATTGTTGAACTCAAGACTCGATACGATCGATGAATTCAAAACGTCAGCCCACTTCGAGCTTGTAATCTGCCATGAATCCGGATCTCGCTTTGCGCTTGTCACTTCAGAGACTTCTTCTGACAAGGTGCCGTTCGCAATCTTCGACTCATAACGATTCACACAATAGTAGAGGCCACATTCTCTAGCCTCGAGAGGCAAATCCGGCCAGACTACAGATGAGTTCTGTGGTGGGTGTACTTTGAGAAATGTCATTGCCCAGATTAAAGTGTCGATATTCTGAAGCGATACAGTCTCGCTGGCATTTCCAGTTCCATAAGTCGTCATGAATATACCACCGGGAATTTTGAGAGAGACGTATTTATCTGTGTAATTCCAACCATCAAAGCCATCAATAAAAAGGCCATTGGGTAGTCTGAATGCAGTCCCCATCTCACTGATACCAATACCATTATCGGTTTGGAGGTCAGTATAGAGAACGTTATAATCTCTGTACTTCACTACATCGTCGCTAAGGTCGTTGCAGACATTGCAAACGGAGAGGGATTCAAATACATCCCACGTGCAATTTCCAGAAGTGCACGTGTGAGGAAGTTGCTGAGTTGTCATTTCGACGCTCTGTGTAAGACCGTATAGAACAGCAGACTGCATGGCAAAATCCGCGTCCACGAAGGTCTGCGCAGTGGGTGGGTTGTCTGTTTGGGTCAGCTGGTTTCAGTTCGTGTGTTAATCTTGGAAATTATGTGTTTTACTTGACACCATTGTGAGCTGAGTGTTGAACAGCCGACCTCTCGAGTAACGTTCTGCCCTGGGAACATTGGCTTCTCCGTTATCACGAGGAGCAAGGCGTTGTTGATACTGAATGAGTTGTTGCGTGAAAGGGTCAACTGCCAAAGCAAGTACGTACGGTGGTGACAGCACCAATGCGTACTATAAACCTGTCCTTGTGAGCATAGGTTTCTCATCGAGTATGATGAGATTCTCACTCCCGGTTTCTCCTCCACAAAAGTATGAAACTACCCCATGGTCCACGACTTGCAGCATCAATCTTATCAAAATCTATCAGGAAACGCTTCTGTTCCGAGAAATGAAGCCACTTCCATTGACTGGTAGATTCAGAAATAGAATATAACACAAAAACTTTGACTGCGGTTGAAAGAATAGAAACCAAAGTGTTAAGTGTGATACCATGCCAGCGAAAAGATTGTCTTTTCATCGAAGGCATATAGAAGTGCAGCGCGAGAGCTATAAGACACAATGTGCCTGCAACAAGTGAGGCTAGCTCGCGTTGCCAGACATGAAAGTTCCACAAGAGCTCTCGCGACATCGAATCACAAAATGTCGTGTTTTCGAAAAGGAAAATTTTGACAAGAAAATAACTTTGGGGGGATGGTTCTCGAGATAAAGGCTTTTAAGTAGGGGGCAGCTATCTAGTCTGCTGTGCTTACAGAGATCTTCATTTTCTGCGGTGGATGAAAGTGATTGAAATTTCTTGGCGTAAATATAGAACTTCTTCAAGCTCTTCCATTGTTGGTGGTGTGACTCCGTGTGAGCGGCTTCATTTAATTGTAATTCATACTACATCTTTGCCTATTGGTGATGTGTATGAAGTGTAAAAAGCAAACAGCCCCAGTCGCGTTTTCATAACAAATGAAACGAAGATCCATAATCGTGATGGACGCTTTGTACGTACAATATGTGCAGTAGTGGTGCATTATACCAAAAGTCCCGGTTAAGACCCTTGTCGGGGCTTATGTAAGAAGCGGCTCTAGAACCTTAAATATGCAGCAGCCAATCTCTAATTTGCCCATGAACCGAAGGCTGAGCTCCCCGTGAACGACACTCAATTCACCAACAATACAACCAAGTTGCGGCTGAGACGATTGGCGTCGAGATTATGGCCCAGAACGTTTCCAAAAGGTGGTTTGGTTGACAGGTATGTGAATAAGCCATGGTTCTAGTTTCCAAGGTCATCAGATTCATCTTAACTTTGGGACGAAGGATCCCAACCACTACGCCTCAGTCATGCAGTAAGTGTGCAAACCAGGAGGATCGAAGGACACGCGATCTACAAGAGTGCCTCGATTACATATATATGTGCTTAAATAAACGGGGGTTATGCTTATGCATGGTAGACACATGGACATGAAACGAAAAAAATGGAAAACCAAAACCCTGTGCCACGCTTATCAATTAATATATGCACATGCTACGATCATGGTGAGAGAGCTTTGTCCAAGTCCGCAATATCTCTTTACCGGGACTGATACCGAATCAACCTTCATAATGATGGTTATTTCATCGAAAGTTGAGCGTAGAAGGAAGAATGGGCTGCATGCAGCCTCAGGGGTACCTATTGTAACGAATGAATGGGGTCGAATAATGGCTTATCGTCGACCAATATTGACCATGCATCATTCCTCTTTGTTTTCTTAACCTTTCAAATCAGACACCCAGAAGGTGATGAATGTGGGATGATATTTTACGTTCTCTGGAAGCATTCCGAATAACCTGACCTGCCTGAACTGTTTCGGTTACTTCACAAGTCTTTACATGATCTCGCTAATTTCGCAGCATAGGATAGTGATTCTCAAGCGATTGATACTCTTCCCTCACTTGAGATAAGCACCATGGTGTCTTCATCTAATCTTGCGCCTCTCGATCATCCTGAAGGAACTGTCCTATCACCCTTACGGCTATAACAAGTCCCTGCACCTTATCCATAAAAACTCAAACGGCTTCCGGAATTGTGTCCCAGGACCTTTCCAGCCTTGCAATAGAGTCATGGCGGGTGACTGACTTGCCTTTGAAAGCTGCTACGGATGCATCTGGAGGTATTAAGTTGCATTTTGGGTTGGAAAGGGCTTGCTTATTGTCTCTTTGTTGGATGCGTATGGTCAGTACTGATTGGACGACGCTTGAATCGTGAGATCGCGTTTCCTTGATAGTACCATGGAGAAAGTGTTTGAAGCCTGAAGACCAAACCGGCACTTACGAACATGGTACCAACGTTCATCGCATCGCCTATATTTTCAATAACTGAAAACTTGCTGTCATGCATCATACCTATCGTTTGATGTTCCGCGAATCGAACGTTGGGAGTTCCTAGCATCTGAAATTTTCCACTCCACAGAGGAGGCATCAAGGAATGAATTTAGGGTCTTGATTCAATGGTCTACACTCCCGCATTGTCTTCCATATGGAATTAGTCAGATATGACACATTTCCACTCATACGGTCCTCTCCCTACAGCATTGTGGCACACTCGTTTTTACATTGCTTTTTGCGCCAAGAGGAGCTTGGCCCTTTTTCTGGAGATTAAATGAACTCCTTGTTTTTATTATCATTCCCAAGACTAGCAACTAGGTTGTGTATTCATTTTACTACCCTGTTCTCTCTCCCCAGTTTGCAAAATGACAGCTGTGAAGTCTATGCATCTTGGTGAGTATGTCACGGGTATATCACGTGCTAGTTTCTCAGAAAGTTTTGTTGCATATCTATAAAGTTCTGGGTATAAAAACTTTGAGATGGGTCTCTAAGCGCCAAATTCTATCTCAAAAGATTTGTACAACTTTGGGAAATTCGACACTAACGTCTACCATCTCCATCACGAGCTTTTTCTCACTTTTGTAGATATGCAACAAAACTTTTGGGATGGTGTAAAGGTAATCACGTGCTTGTATAACAAAGGAAAAGATTAATGGGATTTTGATGTTGTCCAGGCCAATGTATCCGGCACTCATATTAGATAAGATCCTATCACAGGCAGCAAGAGTGAACCAGGATATCAAGTCAAGGAATGTATACATTGACTTGACCTATTTCGCTTGGCTCTATCTGGTCTACATGCCGAAAAGCAGCTGATGTCAAATTCTTTTAGTTCCCCAAAAACATTTATCATACTGAATTTGGATTACCAAAAAGGTCTCACCGGTCTGTGATCTTTCTTTGTTGGCTCCTCCGCTGATTCTCTTTCAGCGGGCCACTTTGTTAGCAAGTTTCTTCTTGCCATAGGCTCATAGGCTCATGGCCCACAATTCTCCCATCCTCAGCCTCTACAGCCTCCCCATAAGTCTCATATAAGAAATTCGGTTTCAAAGACATAGAGTCGGCCATTCTTAGGAGTGTAATGTCGATCGGCTCCGGAAATTCTGCGAGAATTGGTAGAGGGCATTAAGAACCAAGGAAAGCGCAGCCTTACGAACAGCTTCGTATATGGTACCTTTGATTCAAATATCAGTACTAACGACATCAGACACATTAGAGCCCTTTTCAAGAAGTTTGCACAGGGCACGGAGAAACTAGACTCTATGTTTGCCCAAGAAACTTCTCAAGACCTATAAAGGTATGTCACTATGCCAGATAAACATCATCACCGAAGCCATCCAGGATATTGATGACGATAAGACATGCATCTGCTGTTCTACTACTCCCTAATCCGTGGATTTGTTGCGACCTATACTAGGCCAACCAGATTAAGGCTCATACTACTTAACCATTCTGTTACACGGGTCAGAATCAAAGGTCTCTTTGCATGGTTTAGAGGACAAACTCTATATTGTTTGATGTTACTAATGCCACGACAAGCCCCATGAGAGACAATATACTGATCATGTGATCCAGTCAATTATTTCATCTGAATGAACATTATATTGAGTTTAAACATCGAAGCTGACACATACGACCATAGACTAAGGAGAATTGGGCATCCCGTCCGCTCTGCCATACACAAGCCTTAGATCGGCAGATTAGTAGTTGGGTGGGTGACCACCAGCGAATCCCTGCTGTTGTATGTTTTTTTTTGCCTTTTTTCGCTTCTTTTTTCTATCTTCCTCCTTCTCGCATCTTCCGTTTTGTATTCAGGCTAGGTGCTTGAGAGTCCGCGCCTGGATGCTACTGACAGCGGGCCACACCGACAAACACTGACAAATATTACAAAATGAAATTCTTGATTCAGACCGTAGCAGTACTCTGACTACACGCATCTAGTTGTCCTGTGTCTATCTTTACTCTTAGAGTTGGTAAGTCGGGTTTTGGAGGTGCAGAAATCAGAATGTCAGTTGCTCTTAATAAAAGACCTTCCTCCATTTATCCGCCGATAGTTTCCTCCATGATCACTTACTTTCTACAGTTTTGGGCACCAGAATCAAGCCTAGCTAGGTGGAAGGCTATTGGTGCCAAGTTGCAATGCAAAACTCATACTATCAACAAGATCTTTGTTGCTCATTTCTAGAGGCTGTATCTAAGTTTATTTCTAATCGTTCAAACCGAAAAAAGAGACGGATATGGGACAGGACTTCATGAAGCGAAATCGATAGTTTTCAAATGCAGCAGACCCAGGAAGGGCATCGAAGAGCTCTCCAATTTCCAAACTTTGTGCAACTTTCAAAGACTCTCTAGTTCTTAGGCTTACAAAAACAATGGAAACATATTTCCGAACTGTTCCTTCAGGATTTCTTGGCAGGGGCTTTTTCAGATCAGCAATCAAAACACATTCTTTCCTTATCCGCTCTTCTTTCCCTAATTTGTCGTTCATATCGTCTACTGTAAACCAAATCTCATCAATACACTTCTCGTTCGGCTCGGAGTTTGCTAGACTGAGCCTGTTCAATTTGATGAGAAGACCTGTCGTTGATGCGAATCTATTCCTAAAGTGCTCACTAATTAAAAGTTGGAGCCGAGGGGGTTGTCCAGCATTGTGAAAAATCGATCAGCCATAACCAGTCATCAACAATCACTCACTTAAGCATCTATACTACCTCATTTATGTAAAAAAGCAGTCCCTCTCAGTAAATGGTATCAAGTGATACAAAGACGTGAATTTTTTCTGCATTGGAGCTAGAGCATTATCATATTGACTTCGCCCATCTCAAATGTCCTCAGAATCCATCGCTTCTCTCCTCTCCTCTCCAATTCACGAATAATAAATATATCACGTTCAAAACCCACATGCACAAGCACGAAAGTCATTCCTTTCCATCCAGCTCTCACATGAACCAAATAGTATTTCAGCCTCTAATACAATAGGCAGAATGCATATCGTGCTAACTCATGTCTTCCTGGGCGTGTGGCTGTGATGAGAATCGACATACTAACTTCGTAGCTATGATTGCAGCAGGTTTAACAAGCTGGGAGAGGAATCAGAATCGCAGGCTCACTTAGCCCATTTACAGAAGAACATGCAGATGATGGTGATGGACATTTTGGAAGAAATGATGCAAAGGAAATTTCCACTGATGAATTGCATCGTAGATAGACAAAACTCTCTTTACACAGGTATCTTTCTATGATGATCTGATATACTAAAACGTCCTTGCTATTTGCAGCATTGCAGTCTCAGAGTTCACACTTGACTCTTATTACTTGCAATGATGATTGCACGTAATAAGATAAAAAATAAGTATACGTATAAGCTGGTAATTCATAACCTTTATCAGTCCGTGTTGATTGAATCTTCCAATATTACATCAAACACTGATTTGTAAGGGTTCAGAAGAGGGAAGAACGAAACCTTACAAAACACCAGTGACACACGTTCTATTACACATGAATTTGAACTTCCTCTACTGGGTGATATGTGTAACAGTATACGGCGTTTTTAGTAAAACTACACTACTTCTAGGTATCTCGCATAGCCTTCCATGGCTTTGAATTAAACATAACCGCCCTTCAATATAATTCCAACCAAGTGCATTCTATTTGTCTTTGAATTCCTGCGAGAAGATCTTCTGCCAAATATCCATCCACTTTTGTTGTTGTGTTGTGAGGGCTTTTCCAGGTGTTTTGAAAGACTTCGTTAAAATGTCTCTTAGTCGAGCTCGCATAGTTTTGATAGCAAGCATTGTTTTCCAGTCTGAAACCGCGAATCTAGCTCTATTTCCATCTAATATGAAAACACCGGCGTACATCTAGTACAGGATTAGTGGTTTAGCAATAAATTAGACTAGAAGAGAACTTACGTCGCATCGAACATCTCCACAGAGAAGAGCAATGGAAAATTCTTCTACGGCTGTTGTTTCGTGGGCATTATAAAATCTACCTGGATTAGTGATGGCACAAAATAATATTCCTCCAAGAGAACTTACTGCTTCGCCTGCATAATATGATAGTATGAAAGCCATTTGAGCTCATGGTGACCCTTATTTACCGAAGTGGGATGTAGACTAATGGATTGATTATTGGCGCAATTGCGGAAGCCCTTACCATCCCGGATGAGAAGCTTTGGATAGAAGCTCCAACCGATTACAGACGAAACGATGATATCATTATCACTGTTTGCATTGATTCGGTAGGGTATTTCAAAAAATTGTCGACGGCGACTCGAGTAACGTGTCCTTCACGAGTTAGACTGTATTTAGAGGGAAAGGGGGATATCATACCTATTCAGAGAGGTCCTCTCAGCCTCAGTGAGAGGTAGAAACCCAGAGTCAACAAGACAAACCACCAATTGTCCTTTTAAATCCTCAATATTAGACAAGGTTTGCTGGCTGAGAAAATTCTTGCGGCAAAATTGGTATTCAGAGCCATTAGCAAGGCAAACTTTTTTCCAGGCCAGGTACGCGTTATAAACAGTCAAAAGATCAGAATCGCCTCTTCTAAAGGCAAGTCTGACAGTATCTGCTTGTTGGCGTTGTCCGAAAGGGGCGGAGAAAGGCGATTTTGAGGATAAAATTGCAGCAATTGTGACTACTGCATCGAGACATTTGAAAACGCTACCAAGAAGCATAAGCTTTCCCAGGAAGACATCAAGCGGCAATTTGGCCAATTGAATACCCAATGGCGTTAGATCTTCCCCTGCTGTCAGAGCCCTAACATCTACAAGAGCGTCAATGGCACGCCGGATATTTTTAGCAGACGGGGGATCCAACGCTTCGCTCAATGTCTCCTCGATTCCTCCTAGCTTGCAAATCTTAACTCTAATAGCAAGATCTTGGAGGGATAAACGGAGAAATTCTGGGGTTTGCTGGTCGGCCATCATTTCATCATGCCTATATTTAGTGAAAAGATGGAAGCAGAGTCCCTCTTGTACTCTTCCAGCTCTACCTCTTCTTTGCTTAGCATTCGCCTTACTGATGAAGGTTTCCAATAAACGGGATAGCTGTCTTCTCTCGTCGAACCTCATCTCGCGATGCTTCCCAGTATCAATTACGCAAGTGACATCTGGAATAGTGATACCAGTTTCAGCAATGTTGGTAGCTAGAACAATCTTTCTGATTCCAGGTGGCGGTACAAGGAAGGCAGCCTCCTGATCTTCGCTTGCGATAGTCGAATGTAATGGGTATATATACCAGTCTGATGAGAAAGCTGGGTGTCCACAGAGCATATCATTCAAGGTTCGGATCTCAGCAATGCCCGGGAGAAATACAAGGATAGCCTTTGGGTGGTCAGCATAATTCAAGACGAAACCCAAGGGGTTGAAGATGATCTCTAACGAAATTCTCACGCGTATCAAATGTTGGAGGAGAGGGCGGTGGTAGTGGAGGGTTACTTTGGACAAAACTTACCTTACTATACATCACAAACCGGTCGTCAGCAGCAATTTTTGCAATTAATTGAGTAACAAGATCGAATTCAATCCGATATTCATCGAATTGTGCAATAGTATTACGAGTTTTATTGCTGTATCCTCGTAGAGCCTTCGTACTTTCACTCTTCGTTGCCTCGTTGGAAACGACATCTGCAAGCTCGACATCATCATCAAGGTCAGTATATTTCTCCTGCAGACCATTATCAAGCGAGAAGCCTGTGAGTTCAACAGCATCTTCGAGATATTTGACTTGAACAGGGAATGTACGCCCTGGAACATTCAAAACAGGGGCTCCGTCCAGATATTTTGAGAAGCGATCGGCATCAACGGTTGCAGACATAAGAACTACCTTCAGATCGGGTCTTCGCACCAACAACTTTCGAAGAACAATAAGTAAGAAATCGCTGTCTATTGTACGCTCATGGACTTCGTCAAGGACGATATGTGTGATATCTCTGAGATCATTCGACCCCTCGAGCATTCGCATCACGATTCCGGTAGTAGCATAGATAAGGCGCGTCTCTTTTGATGTATTGGACTCGAGTCTAATGGCATAACCAACTAAAGAGCGAGGGGTACCAAGATCGCTCTTGCGTTCGCCGAGTTCTTCACTGACACGCCGAGCAAGAGAGATTGCAGAAATACGTCGAGGTTCCGTGCAATAGATCTTGCAAGGTTGTCCTCTTGACAACTGGTGCTCGAGAATGAATGCTGGACCTGAGTACTTTTTCCACATCCAGTCTCACCACAAACGATAACTACCTGTGAGCGATCTATAGCACCAAGTACCTCGTCTTTAAATGACCACATAGGCAACTGCATCCGAGATTGAAGCATGTGTTGATAGCTGTGTGACGAGCACTTCTCAGCCCATATTCTTTGATATGCCTCAGGGGCAAACCCTGATTTAGGACCTTTGTCTGTGGAAGGCTCCTCGTAGCCAGGGGTCCGAACCGCACCACGATTTCGAAAGGCACCATGAATCAAAACACCGTCTTCCAATTCTTGATCTCTTTTTGCACGAACCAAGTCACGGAATGTTTTGATAGCATTACGATCTTCCTCATCCGATTTTTCCTTTTTGATCTCGGAAAATTCGGTCCAAAGATCACGCCATGCCGCTGGTAGACGCAATGAAACTTTGTCCTCTCTTGCTGATGACCCAAAGATAAGAAACAGTGCAGTCGTAGCAATGTATGCTTCGGATTGGCGAGAATCTGGCGTGGATACTGAGACCATAGTAAAATTTTGTAATTTCGGGCTAGAAGCGTATTCAACTTGAGAGAGGGGTGTAGTGGCGAGTAGATCTTGCGATTTCGACCAGGTGATCCGAAGGTTATGGCGATTGGAATAACTGGTGTCAGAAACAAGAGTGTAAGTCAACCTCACTGAAGAGTCCCTCGCTCGACATGCTTCTTCCAGCACCCTGGTAGGATTGATGCCTGACCATTTCCCAAAATCTCGAACAGTAACCTTTGTTCCGTCCTTACCGTTAATCACCGTACTACTTTTACCCGTTAGAGGGTCTACCTCGCTGACAGGTAAGCTAGCAAAAAGATCAGCCAACGCGGCATCATCATCACTGCCAGTCTCCTCCAGTAAAGCTTTGCCAATTGCAGCTGCTTCTCTACTTATCTCATCATCAGATTCTACTGGACTCTCGGATTCCTGAGTTCCTTTATCATCTGTAGCCAACTCGGAAGCGCGCTGAGCAGCTGCATCCCGCTCCAGTTTTATCTTTTGGATGTTCCATTGCTGGTCTGCAAGGTATTTATCAAACAAGACATCATCTTCTATCCTCTTGAGCTTCCTCGCTAACCTTGCCGACTCTGCATCAATGGGACTTCCATTATTTTGTGATTTCTGAGCACCCCTTTTACCATTCGAACGAGCCTCGGTGGCAGATTTTGAGCTTTGAAGCAAAAACATTTTTTCTTTGGTCCTCAGATAAACTGGGAGGAGATCATCCGGATCAATGTCACTGTCATAGTCTATTATAGCTGCCTTTTTATTGATTTCTTGCTTCTTGCCATTTCGAGGGGTATTTGCTCCATTTTGGACTGAAGATGCAAAATGCCTAGTGTCTGACTCGAACCTTGGTGTATTTGTTCCCGAGGCCATGGGGCTATCAAATGGAGTGCCTGAAAAATAAATGGTCAAGTTTAAAAACAGTATAGCACAATGTGGATCTACATACCATTTTGGGACTTTTGGGAAGATGCCAATCTGCGATGTGAATTCTGATAGTCTGGCAATTCGCTCCTTGAACATTCACGGGAAAGCCACTCCAGCGATTCCTCCATACCCCAGATTGTGTCCTTGGTGCTGCCACTAATCTTATCCGAAATATCCAAAACATGTTGCAAAGCCAATAGAACTTTATCTGCTGCGAAACCGGCTCCTACGAGGGACTGCTGCAAGGTCCAAAGTCGGATTGCGAGCTCCTCTTCCGATAATTGCTTGAGTAGGGTCGTATCTGTTGCTGGGCCAGAAAATCGTCCTTCCATTTTTATTAAATCCAGGATCTCTTCCATAAGCTCTGGAGGTAGCCATTTTCTCGTATTAAGAGTTTCTGCTTGTCCTCGCAGAACTCTGCGATCTGTTTCTAGTCGGGTCTTTTGACGAATGGCATCTCTTTTTGATTTTTGTGAATGTTTCTCAACAAGTAATTGCAGTTCAGAATTCTCGAGTTGCTTCTCGAACTCTTCGGGGGTCAAATTCGAATTTTGATTCGAAGGTCCATTTCCAACGACTTCATTAGTCTTATCCCCTAGCTGTTGACTTTCGTTTGTATCGACAGGGCCGCTTGCAACGTCCTTTTCTTGTATAGCTTCAATTGCTTCAGTTTTAAGTTTCGAGGCAATCGAAGTGGTAGCAAAACCTCTGGCTGGGTTCGCAGCTGGCTTCTTCTTTTTCTTACCACCAGCCATTTTCTAGATATGTTTTGATAACTGGTATTTATAAGTGTTGTTGATATCGATACCGATATCAAGGTAATAAATCAAAGCAAACACCAAACAGGCCAAACGCGGGGCCATTTACAGTGGGGTCAGGCCGCATGCTTTCGTTTCGTGGAATTGCTAGGGCGTCATTTCTCACTGGAACATTTTTTTTCGGATCGCGATAACATTAATCCACATTGAATAATACCTAGTAGCTACTACTGTAGATATCTAGTCACCAACTCGAGAATTGCAACGGCTGGAGATATACGAAGACATACGATTTATTACTTCAAAAGACCGTTAGGTCATGAGAGATCTTGAAGGTATACAAAATGTCTGAGGTGGAGATTAATGGTCAAAATGAGGGGGTAGATTTGGACCTTACTCTTACAAAGGCTGCCCTCATTTCCTCTTCAACAAATTTACGATTGGGCCAGTTGAAATCGATTGAGGAAAGACTCTCAAAGAAGGGTATGTGTATGCAAGACTGCTGGACTATGTTCTTTTGTTCAACTGCTGACAATGCTTTGTGCACAGAGCTTGATTCAAAATTCTTCCCCGCTCTACTGCAACTGTTATTTTCCACATATCCCTATTATTCCGACAGAGATTCGCGACTTGCTGTCCAGCTCTGCATACGACATATATTTGGATCCGATTGCGCATTTGAGTTGCTATCAAATTTCGTAAATGTCTTGGACGCTGAAAACTAAGAAGGGAGGGTTGGCACCAAGCAATGCGTTCGTGTTGGTCGAATATTGTAGTGCGATATTGCAGGTAACAGTTAGTGAATCAAGATGGAAGAGCTGGGGTCTAGTCATTGTGGTCAGTAATGCGCGAGCACTTGAGCTATGTGTTACATCCAAACACAAAGCTTCAGCATTCAAGGCTACCTGGCGTGGTTTACGGAAAGCCTTTCAGAGTGATATTTTTGAGGCTGCCATCGGTGATAGCGTTCAAAAGTTGAGTACTAAAGAGGCCCAACCTTCTTTTAAAAATGCCGTGATGCTTGGGGCAATTTCAGGGGTATGTGCTAGGAAACCAAAGGCAAAATTGGTTCTGGAAAGCAAGAAATCTCTGATCTACAGCTATTATACACGCGAGATTATAGCTTCCCGAACTCCATTAGCTCCACATATTTCCAATGCTCTGAAAGACTTCTTTGTGGACTTTGCCACCCAGGAGGATTTCGAGCGAGAAGTAGTACCGTCCCTTGAAAAAGCGCTGCTGAGAGCCCCTGAAATTGTGCTAAACGATCTTCTTACACCACTCTTCCAGTCTCTACCTAACTCAATAGATCTCTCAAATGTTCTCCGAATCAAGCTTTTGAAACCTATTCTGACTAACATCAAATCCACCAATCCTACAATCCGCCGGGGTGCACTGTCTGCATTCAGAGCGGTCATACCCAATTGTCATGACGAAACCTCCATTGCTCAAGTATCCGACGAGATACTAACTCCGCTGAAGGGGGGTAAAATATCTGCTGCAGATCAGAGAGCCACTCATGCTGAAATGCTTGCAACTTTACCCGTCTCCAAGTCAAATGCTTCTGCAGCCATTGGACTTGCGGCGATCGCAGGAAAGGAAGCAAATGAAGCTGCATTGTCAGCAGAGACATTTGCCCTATTGCATTATCTCAGAAAGAGAGTTCAAAACGAATTTGCTTTGGACAAGTCCATTATCAACGCATTCAGCAAGGGCGTTTCCGATAAAAAGGTCCCTGTAAAAAAACTGTGGACGATCCGCCTCGGGGAATTGCTGTGGGATACAGAAGAATCCGAGCTATCTGAATCAAAACAATTGGTAGAGGAAACCATCACAGGATTGATAGATATATGGCAAGAAGTTACGGCAAACTCCATTCCTGCAGCTCAATCCGGCCTTGTCACTGCAGCTTATGTTCTTACAGCAATCTCCCAAACAAAATTGGAAGCTATTTCAGGTGCAAAGATTGAGACAGCACTCAAAAAGGCACAAGTATCACATCAATCATTAGTTATGGAGCCTAAGCCGTCGTTCTTACTAAATCCCCGCATTTACAGCAAGCTTTCTACTTACGATGATTTCACGTGGTTCGTGAGAGCTTTATTTGCTTTCCCGGACCAGCTTGCTTCGCTCGATCCGACATCCCTATCCGCAATCGGTTGGTCTCAAGCTGTTATATTCTCTATATGTTCTCCTAATGTACATTATGACGTCAGAAGGCATGCCTCCCATTTACTTTCCCAACTGTATGTCCGCCATCCTGGTAATTTATCCAAGATCGTTGCATCTGGCTTGTGGAGATGGTTACAATCTATCGAACTTGGAGAAAAGGACAGTGCTCCAACATCGGCAAAAACAGAAAATGAGAATCTCCATCTAGTACTGAAAGCTATCTGCTTGACGCCAGCAGAAATTACACGTCGGGGTGGTGTTAGAGATCAGGCAGTAGTCAAAGGGCAGATGGTATCACTGTTGGTTATCTGTCGACCGGAATTACTACCGAGAGTAAGCTGGATAGAACTGTGCCTGAAAGCTGAGGTTGATCCTGGCAACCTTGCCAGGGAACGTGGGGATGCCTTATTGGAGCAGATCCTCGATATCACAAGCATTCAAGATCCAAGCGTTGTACCAAGATCCAAAGCAATCAAAGATGCTGCATATAATGCTGCTGCTGAGCTTGCTTTCGTTGCTCCTGATTTTATGACACCACGAATAGTTGAACTTATAGAGCAGGACCTTGATGCTACTCAGCTCGCCAACATTGGTCCAACAGAAGCGGCAATTTTCCGCACTCCCGAAGGAACTGCCTTCGTAGATGTATTGGCTTCCAAAGCTCAAAGCTACACTCCGAATAAGAACACAAAAGATTATGATACCTTAAAATGGGAAGAGGAGCTTCGAGCCTCGCTGGCAAAGAAGAAGGGCCAGCAGAAGAAACTCACCCCGGAAGAAACAGCCAAGGTCAAAGCCCAACTATCAAAAGAATCAGAAATTAGACTCCAGATTCGTGCTCTAGAGTCAAGGCTTTTGCGTGGAGTTGGAATCATTAGAAGTCTTGCAACTGGCCCTCCAACAGAAGCTTCCCTGTGGATGGGGGCTGCTGTCAGAGCTTTGGTAAGAGTGATAAATGCAGGTGCTGGATTAATCACTGGTACAGCTGCCCCAGATGCCTACATACTTTGCGCCGAAAGAGTTTCTAGTCGCATAGGCATACTTCGCTCATTCATTGGATTGGCAACACTTAGAGCCATGAATGTTCCACAATTGCCACCGGCCTTGACGCAGGAGCCGCTCGGGGCTCTCATTACACGTGTGTTATTCCGCTTAAGGTTCTCTGCGGAACAACGCCCCTTTGATACGGTTTCTCTCATCTATATTCTCCCTCTCGTCTTCTCGGTACTTCGGGATGGTGGATTTGGAGATAGCGATGATGCGGACTCTCAGTTGGTTCTTGCCCTGGAATTCCTTTCCTTTCACACTGACGCCTGTTCCGATGTTCTGGTTCCCCGAGACGAAGTTCTCTCCGCATTGATATCATCGATGCAAGCCTACAATCAGCATTACAAGGCAATTAAAGATTGCTTAGCAGATCTATGCAGGTGTATCGCACCAAAACATTACTGACAAGGAGATCTCTATACTTGCGCAAGGAGCCATTGTTCCACAAGTTGCTGTACGAACCTCAGTATTGCAGTCAATAAGCGCGGAGATTGATATGAGTGAGCTAGAATTTTCTAACGAGATATGGCTAGCTTGTCATGATGATGTTGAAGAGAACGTCGAGCTGGGCCGGGAAATCTGGGAGGAAAGTGAATTCAAAATATCCAGCGACTCACCATTACGAATGCTGCCGTATCTCGAAAGCATGGACAAGCAGCTTCGACGAGCTGCAGCTAGATCTATCGCGGAAGCTGTAAAAATCCAGCCTTCAACCTTCAAGGATATTCTAAGCCGTCTGCAATCCTCCTATCAAGAATTAGCAAAGCCTCGAGTTCCTCAGCTTGATGAGTATGGTATGCCAAAGAAGATGGATCGATCGGACCCATGGGAAGCTCGGAATGGAATTGCACTTGCATTTAGAGAACTGGCTACTGTTTTTGACGGATCACTCCTCACTCCATTCCTCGACTTCTTGATCGAAGGCCCACTTGGTGATAGAAACTCGGCCGTCAGAGAGGAAATGGTCGAGTCTGCCACAGCAATCATAGCTATTCATGGCAAGGACAAAGTGGAAGAGTTGATGAAAACCTTTGAACGCACACTTGAAACGCCTGACAAGGGCTCTGAGTTCTCTGATAGAGTAAATGAAGCTGTCATCATTATGTATGGTGCCTTGGCACGACACCTGAAAGCCGGCGATGAACGTGTGCCGAAGGTTGTAGACAGACTTCTGGAGACATTAAGTACCCCATCTGAGACAGTGCAATACGCTGTGGCTGAGTGCTTACCACCACTCGTTCGTGCATCTAAGGAAAACACCTCGGATTACATCCAATTGGTGCTTGACAGGTTGTTCAATTCAAAGAAATATGCCGGTCGACGTGGTGCAGCATATGGTCTTGCAGGCCTTGTTAATGGAAAAGGAATTTCTGCTTTACGAGAATATCGAATCATGCTTACACTGAAAGGTGCGATTGACAACAAGAAGGACGTCAATCACAGAGAAGGAGCTCTATTGGCCTACGAGCTTCTCTCCATGATTCTTGGTCGCATCTTTGAGCCATACGTCATACAAATTGTGCCTCAGCTGCTCTCGAGCTTCGGTGATTCGAGCGCAGACGTCCGTGAAGGTTGTCTGGCAGCAGCAAAGGTGTGCTTTGCGAGTTTGAGCTCATATGGAGTGAAACAAATCTTGCCAACTTTACTTGATGGTCTTGATGATGACCAATGGCGAAGCAAGAAAGGAGCCTGTGATCTCCTCGGTGCAATGGCATACCTTGATCCGCAACAACTTGCCCAGAGTCTTCCCGAGATCATTCCACCTCTCACTAGTGTATTAAACGACAGTCACAAAGAAGTCCGACTTGCTGCTAACCGTAGTTTGAAGCGCTTTGGCGAAGTTATCAATAATCCTGAAATCAAGAGTCTCGTTGATGTCCTTCTCAAGGCTCTTAGTGATCCAACTAAGTACACAGATAATGCATTGGACTCACTTATCAAGGTGTCCTTCGTCCATTATCTAGATTCGCCTTCCCTTGCCCTTGTTGTTCGTATTCTCGAGAGAGGTTTGGGCGACAGATCGGCAACCAAACGAAAATCTGCACAAGTTATTGGTAGTCTTGCTCATTTGACAGAGAGAAAGGATCTTGTGTCACATCTACCAATTCTGGTCGCTGGGTTGAAAGTTGCCATTGTCGACCCTGTGCCAACTACTCGTGCAACTGCGTCCAAAGCTCTCGGTTCTCTCATTGAGAAACTGGGAGAAGATGCCCTTCCAGATCTCATTCCAGGTCTCATGCAAACGCTCAAGTCGGACACTGGCGCCGGTGATCGACTTGGATCTGCACAAGCTCTTAGTGAAGTCCTCGCTGGATTGGGTACAGGTCGCCTTGAGGAGACTCTTCCCACAATTCTCCAGAATGTTTCTTCATCTAAGCCTTCCGTTCGTGAGGGCTTCATGTCGCTCTTTATATTCTTGCCTGTATGTTTCGGAAACAGTTTCGCCAACTATCTTAGTAAGATCATCCCTCCTATTCTCTCCGGGTTGGCAGATGATGTTGAATCGATTCGCGACACTTCTTTGAGGGCTGGTCGTCTCCTTGTTAAAAACTTCGCTACAAGAGCCATTGATCTTTTGCTTCCTGAGTTGGAGAGAGGTCTTGCAGATGATAATTACAGGATTCGTCTTAGTTCTGTCGAGTTGGTTGGTGATCTCTTGTTCAACCTTACTGGTATCAGTGCAAATACAGAACAAGATGAGGTCGAAGAAGGTGCACAAGAAGCTGGCGCATCCTTACTCGAGGTGCTTGGTGAGGAGAAACGCAACAAGGTATTGTCCTCATTGTATATTTGCAGATGCGACACTTCTGGCCTGGTTCGAACAGCAGCTGTCAATGTTTGGAAAGCTCTTGTGGCGAGTCCCCGAACTCTTAAGGAGCTTATTCCTACGCTTACACAGCTCATCATTCGAAGATTGGGAAGTTCCAATATGGAACAGAAGGTCATTGCCGGCAATGCACTTGGTGAGTTGATCCGCAAAGCTGGTGATGGAGTTCTCTCAACCTTGCTGCCGACTTTGGAGGACGGCTTGCAAACTTCTACGGACACAGATGCTAAACAAGGCATATGTATTGCGCTCCGTGAATTGATCTCATCAGCCTCTCCAGAGGCGTTGGAAGATCATGAGAAAACATTGATCTCTGTCGTGAGAGTTGCTTTGATAGATTCGGATGACGAAGTCCGAGAAGCGGCAGCTGAAGCCTTCGACTCTCTACAGCAAATTCTTGGCAAGAAGGCCGTCGACCAAGTCCTACCTTACCTCTTGAGCTTGCTCAGAACCGAGAACGAGGCTGACAATGCCCTGTCTGCACTTTTGACCTTGTTGACCGAAACGACGAGATCAAATATCATCCTTCCTAACCTCATCCCAACCCTGACAACCTCGCCCATATCTTCGTTCAACGCAAAGGCGCTGGCCTCGCTCTCGACTGTCGCAGGACCGGCTATGGCGCGACGATTACCAACCATATTGAATTCCTTGATGGATAACATCATTGCTGCGAAGGATGATGATCTCAAGTCAGATCTTGAGTCATCCTTTGACACAGTCGTGCAATCAATTGACGAGTTCGATGGTCTTAATGTAGCTATGAATGTCCTTCTTGCACTTGTTAAGCACGACGATCATCGCAGACGAGCAAACGTAGATTGCCGCCTCGCCAAATTCTTTGCTGCAGCTACGGTTGATTACTCTCGCTACAACCAAGACATTGTACGGGCACTCCTTGTTTCTTTCGATGACAGGGACTCGGAAGTTGTCAAGGCTGCTTGGGCAGCACTTTCGGAGTTTACTAAGCACTTGAAGAAGGAAGAAATGGAAGCACTTGTTTACTCAACAAGACAAACTTTGCAGCATGTTGGTGTACCAGGATCCAATTTGCCTGGATTCGGGCTACCCAAGGGCATTAATGCAATTTTACCGATCTTCCTGCAAGGCCTTATGAACGGTACTGCCGAGCAGCGAACTCAATCTGCTCTAGCTATATCTGACATTGTCGACCGTACCAGTGGGGATTCTCTGAAGCCGTTTGTTACTCAGATCACTGGACCACTCATTCGTGTCGTATCTGAGAGATCTGTCGAGGTTAAATCTGCCATTCTTTTGACATTGAACAATTTGTTGGAGAAGATTCCGACATTCCTGAAACCCTTCCTTCCACAATTACAACGTACATTTGCCAAGTCTTTGGCTGATACTTCGAGCGAAGTTCTTAGAACTCGTGCCGCTAAAGCATTGGGTACTTTGATTACTTTGACTCCGAGAATTGATCCCTTGATTGCCGAGCTAGTTACAGGTTCCAGGACCTCAGATTCTGGAGTTAGGAACGCTATGCTTAAGGCATTGTATGAAGTTATTAGCAAAGCCGGTGCTAACATGGGAGAGGCTTCGCGCAGCGCAGTGCTTGGATTGATCGATACCGATGCAGAGGATAATGATGTGTCCATGGCCATAACTAACGCCAAGCTACTGGCAGCCTTGATCAAGAATATCTCCCCCGAAAATGCTTCTAGTCTGATCAAGAACCGTGTTATAACAACTCACTTCACTCAATCTACGGTTCTTGCTTTGAACGCTGTCCTTGTTGAAGCACCCTCATCATTGACGGGAACTGCCTTTGCAGATGATTTACCAGAAGTCATTTGCCAAGGTATGGCAAGCAAGAATGTGAGTATTACGGTGTCAATTTGAAAGACTGAAGACTAATTATTCTCTAGGACTTTATATCAGAGAACTGCATCCTCGCAGCAGGAAAATATCTTCTTGCCGAGACAGCCAACCATGAATTCGAAACAACAAAGCCAATATTTGAATCATTGGCAAAGTTGATTCAACCAGGAAACACTGCAGATGCTCGCCGTCTATCACTTGTCGTGATTCGCACAGTTTCTCGCCACCAAACCGAAGCAGTTCGACCACATCTTCCATTATTCGCCACGCCTGTGTTTGCATGTGTCCGAGATCCTATCATTCCAATCAAGCTAGCAGCAGAAGCAGCGTTCCTCGAACTTTTCAATGTCGTCGAGGAAGAAAGCAAGATCTTTGATAAATATATCGCAGCTCAAGAATTGCCACCGAATCAAAAGAGAAGTATGCAAGATTACTTCAAGCGAGTCGCATTGAGACTGGGTAACACGGCGCGAGAGAGGAAAGAAGCTGAAGGTGGACAAGGCGGATTGGGTCTTTCTAATGACGAGGTTGATGATGAAAAGGAGATCTCGAGTATTGGAAAGGTGGATTTAGGTGAAAAAGCTTTTGATGCATAAGGGAAGGGGGTTACGATTTGATGTAATGATTGATTTCAACATATCAAAAGCATAGCACTGCATTGTGGATAAAATTATAAGATAAATTTGAATTTAAGTTAACTTCTACAACCAACCTATTTTACTCCATTATTGTGTAATTTCACTTCATCATTCCAACTATTAGGACTAATAACTTTCTCGAGGGGTTGAAAACAATGGGTACTAGGTATGGATGACCTGTTGATCGATGACTTGTGATATAATCATGCAACGAGAATTGAATCGCATAGAATGGACGTGATACAATCTTATAGATTTCCTCCAAAAGAAAAACAAACCTCATTACCTACCTAGTAGGTAAGCTTGGAATGCTTTGAATTCTTTGACCAAACCTTTCAATGAAAAGACTCCACTTGATATAAAAGGTTTTTATCTCAAACAGATTTAGATCCTTCGGAAAAACGGTAGAAGAATAGGATACATTCCTTTACCTAAAATTACAGGTACCAGATGCTTAATTGCTTATTAAAATTTTCAACCCTTTTGCTTGAGATATTTAGGTTGTGGGTATCTATCCAGCCTAGTGTGCCTTAACTATCCGGCAACGAGCAATATTATCAACTAACACTAAAAGAGATTAGTTATCAAGAGTAAGCGAGGGGAAAAATCACCATCCCAATTTCAAAAAACTCTCTGAACGACATCAACGAACGACAATTTACGACGACCACCACCGACGACCCCGAATTCAGTCAAGATGTAAGCCCACGCCATTGCTAGATGTTTTTGTTCCATTGAATCGATTTTTCTGAAATCGATTCTATGCGTTGCCAGCGTTGCGAGCCCTTTGAATCGATATCAGCACCATGAATTCACAAACATCAATAACATCAAAAGCTGACTCTGATTTATCACGATAGGGTCAATCTCACAACCCAGAAGCGCTTGGCGGCTTCCGTCGTCGGCTGCGGAAAGCGCAAGATCTGGCTCGACCCCAACGAGACCAGCGAAATCTCCAACGCCAACTCCCGTCAAACCATCCGCAAGCTCGTTTCTGATGGACTCATCATCCGCAAGCCAGTCACCGTTCACTCCCGCGCACGCGCTCGTGATCTCACCGCTGCTCGAAGAATTGGTAGACACCGTGGTTTCGGTAAGAGAAAGGGTACCGCTGATGCCCGTATGCCAAGGTACGACATTCGCCACTCAACACAAGCATACAAATTTATATTATGAAGAGGATAAATCATCGAGGAGAGTTGTTGGGCTAATGTTTATTTAGCCAAGTTGTCTGGATGCGCCGTCTTAGAGTCCTCAGACGTCTCTTGGTCAAGTACCGTGCCAGCGGCAAGATCGACAAACACCTTTACCACGAACTTTACCACTTGAGCAAGGGTAACACCTTCAAGCACAAGCGTGCATTGGTCGAACACGTAAGTATTAAATGGAGGCCTGTTAAGAGTCCTGAACTGACAAATTATAATAGATCCACAGAGCTAAGGCCGAGAAGGCACGTGAGAGACTCCTCAAGGAGGAGATGGACGCCAAGCGTGCGAAGACCAAGGCCGCTCGCGAGAGAAAGGCAGAGAGAAACCAAGCCAAGAAGGCTGCCCAGTTCGGCGAGGAAGAGGAGACCGAGACAAAGTAAAGGGTTGGGATTTTGTGGTGGTAGCATATGGAGTGTATCTGGCAAGGTTTATAATACAAGCCGGTTGCTTTCGGTGCCTTTTGGCATTCTGCATTATCGCACGGGCAATGGTATCATGATCTTTCACTCTCAAAATTCTTCGGTGTTCAATGGTTTTCTGCAATCAGACGGTTCAAACGTGTAAAAACGATACCTACTCTTTCCACATCATGATGACCTTAGTGATACACTCATGTCATCCAGCACAATCGCAAATTCGCAGCTCAATTCCTGGTGCATGTCTTGTGGGTGTTGAAATTCCAGTTTATTCAATTACTTACTTATCGTGTTAAACCTACGATTGGACATTGAGGTTCATTCTTGAGCTTTTCAATTCCTCGGTGTTTCCCTTTGCTTCTCTTTTTCAATCCTCCAAATTGACCATGTCCTCCGCCGTCACGCCATCTTTTATATATCGATAGTATCTTCGCAAGATCTCAAACTGCTGCGTTATAACCTGCAAGACATAATCACGTAATGTACCTAAAAACTCAAGAGCATGAGCGCAAATAAAATTAGAGGCAAATATGAACCCACATGATGGCCAGAGGGGACAAAATAACGGAGTCACATTCTAGATATTATTTGCTAACAATTAAGCCAATGCATAAATCCTTTCACATGGTGCATAATTTGATATGTGGACTAACTGCAAACATGTTATGCTGGTTGAGAAGTCATCATAGCTATCTGCTATCAAAGGATTCTGATGGAGACTCTTCATCAATTGTTATCGGGGGAGAATTCATGAAAATGTCAGGATCGGCGTATCTCGTATTCCGATGCTTAGCCGGATGTGGCGCTAGCTTATTCACGATGGCGGGGGTGTGGAAATCATTCGAGTGCATGTATACAGGAACAAAGCTGTACTTTGTATGTAAACAATTGTTGATAGGTGAGTGGTATGTTTTGATGTTTGACGCACCCATAGGAAGAAGACCAGAGTGTTAATTGAGGTATAGGAAATCATGTCGCTCTTTAAAGGAGCTTCTAGGAATGTTTTTTCGCGCTGCAGTTGCGCAAAGAGCAGCAGTTCCAATTTGTGGCGCGAGAAGGGCGGCGAGCAGTAGTCGAATGACTATAGAAAGTCAACAAAAGGTTTGATTATTGTCAATTGGTTTTGTATATAGCCACAGACTGATTCTGCTCCTTGTAGTTACTATCAGCAGATCTTGAGCATGCAGATCCAGCAGTCTTCAGTATCCTTCAAAATGTACGGTTTCTCCTCACGGGGCCATCTATTGATAATACCCAAGGGCTAAAGCATTACGCATAGGAAAAACGAAGGCAGAAGCACTTCATCAACCTTATTCCCTCCGAGAACTTCACATCACAGGCGGTTCTAGATGCATTGGGAAGTGTTATGCAAAGTACGTCTGGAGCTCGATAAAGCAACGAGTCGATGTTAACGCTCTTGGCAGACAAATACTCTGAGGGATACCCAGGGGCAAGATATTATGGAGGAAACGAATTCATCGATGAATCTGAAAGGTTATGTCAAAGCCGTGCTTTGCAAACTTTTGGTCTGAAAGATACAGAATGGGGTGTTAATGTCCAACGTATGTCTTTCATCTGATTTGATATGGGAGTTCCTTGCTCATAAGTCTTTTAGCGTTATCTGGCTCTCCAGCAAATCTCTACGCATACTCCGCTCTTGCCAATACGCATGATAGAATAATGGGATTGGATTTACCTCATGGTGGCCATCTCTCTCATGGATACCAGACACCTACCAAAAAGATCTCAGCTATCTCAAAATACTTTGAAACTTTACCATATAGATTGGATGAAAACACAGGATTGATTGATTATGCTAAGTTGGAGGAGCTCGCTACACTATACAGACCAAAGATTATTGTTGCTGGTACCTCAGCGTACAGCAGACTTATTGAATATGAGCGCATGCGCGAGATTGCCGACAAGGTTGGAGCATATCTGTTGGCCGATATGGCACATATTTCTGGTCTTGTTGCAGCAAAGGTTATTCCAAGTCCTTTCGAATATGCGGATGTTGTCACAACTACCACACACAAATCACTTCGAGGTCCTCGGGGTGCTATGATTTTCTTCAGAAAGGGAGTTAGAAGGGTAAACCCAAAAACAAAGGTGGAAGAGTTGTGGAACCTTGAAGATCCAATCAATGCATCGGTTTTCCCAGGACATCAAGGAGGTCCTCATAATCATACTATCACCGCATTGGCAGTCGCACTAAAACAGGCACAAAGTGTTGAATTCAGAGCTTACCAAGAAGCAGTCTTACTAAACGCAAAGGCCTTCGCAAAGCGTCTTGGTGACTCGAAGGAAAAAGGAGGTCTCGGCTACTCCATCGTCTCTGGTGGTACGGACAATCATCTTGTCCTTGTTGACTTGAAACCTCAAGGAGTTGACGGTGCCCGAGTTGAACGTGTTCTTGAACTTGTTGGAGTAGCATCTAACAAGAATACTGTTCCCGGTGACCAGTCTGCCCTCAAGCCAGGTGGACTAAGAATGGGCACACCTGCCATGACAACTCGTGGTTTCCAACCCGATGACTTTGTGCGTGTTGCCGATGTTGTAAATAGAGCTGTTACCATAACACAACGATTAGACAAAAGTGCGAAGGAGGCCGCAGAGGCTAAAGGAAGAAAAGAATCCTGGTAGTGTAAAGGCTTTCTTGGAATATCTTGGTGAGGGTGAAAATGAGAGAGAGATTGTACAATTGAGAAGTGAGGTTGAGGAATGGGTTGGCACTTTCTCATTACCATGGGAGGAGAGTAGTTAGAGTGAGAGCGAATCTGAGTTTAATGGGATACCATGGTTTTTTGGGCGATCTTAGGACAGGGCATGCTGCGGTGGCATATTATGAATGATAATATTATGTATGCATGGAGTTTGATTCTCAACTCTCTACAATACCTTTTCTAGAAGTTGAAATTGTTTTCTTGTTACCAAAGTTATCTGAAGCATGCGATGATTTTAAATACCCATCAAATATCGTGAACTGATTTTGGCAGAGAATGATTTTACTTTCGATACTTTTTGCCAGATTTACAAATATAGAATGATGAACTATGTTGGCTATATCAATTATATAAAGTTCTTGTCACAGTGCATTCATTGAGTAGCTGCTTGTGATACCTCTACAAGCTGGCCAACACCACATACATACCCATATAGAGAAATCCACACCAAACATACAAGACTGATTAACAATACCCGTGGACCTTCAATCCTCCATGTCAAAGAACAAAATCATCAATCATGCTCGACTTCTCATTACTTTGTGAAACGAAGTAGAACTCCTTCCTTTCCCCTGCTCATCCAATCCAGCACCCGGTATTTCTCATTTCCAAAAACCGATTAGCGCACGGACCATGTTCGAATCTTGAACCTTCAACCTCCAAGCTCGTTGGATGGAGAGAAATCCTTAAATCCTCGAATTGATATCTCTGGCCAACGCAAGAGGTTAACGCAGGCAACGCATAGCAGGAGACCTCAATCGAATTCTCATTATGGCGTCACAAACGGCGGCAAAAGTGGCTCAGGCTACTAATCGTGTCATTGGTGTTAACAAGGTACGTTTTGTCTGTTCGCGTTTCGCTGGCCTTCTTCCTCCTCTCCTCTTTATTTGTTTTTTTTTGGGGGGGGGGGAGGGGGAGGAGCAGGAGGAGAGGCAGTCGAGTGTGCAATTCCCGCTTCTCTTTTCCGGCTTCCTTTCTCCTTCGCTCCCTCCCTCTCGGCGCATCACCATTCAGCATCGACTAACCCCCCGTCCCAATAGAAATACACTCTTCAATCCACCGGCATCTGGGAAACCATCCGTCGCATCTTCGCCGTCGACCCCACTCGCTCCAATGGTGTCCCGCTGAACCCCCAATTCCGCAACCCGCCCCCAGGCTCCAACGAGCCTTTTTCGTTCATCGACCCCGTCACACTTCCCGCGGGTGACATCGCCGAGAACCCGTACTGGAAGAGGGATTCGAGGAGGAATTATCCGCAGTTGAGTTTTTGTGGCGCAGGGGGATGTGGTGGCGCTGTTGAGCGTGGGGAGCGAGGGGAAGCCGAGGGGGGAGTTGGTGGGGGAGGAGGGGGCCAGGGAGTTGGTCCGGGTGGGGGAGGAGGGGAAGGGAGGCTTGGCGAGGTTCTTTGAGAGTGGGAAGGGGGAGAAGCCGTTGGAGGTTTTTGGCAAGGGGGGGTTGCCGCCTACGCCTAGTGGTGTGAGTTTGAGGGAGGGCGCCGATAAGTACCATTTGACGGAGGAAAATGCTTATCCTGAACAGTATGTTTCGGGCGTTTGTTGGTGTTTCGCATCCATTGCTAACTTGAATCTAGATATCCATGCCGAACTTTCAAGTAGATAGTTAGGGAGCAGGTTTGAGGGAGGGAGAGGGGGAAAGTGTGGGAACTTGTACATATGCTAAGCAGATCACGGAATAAAGGTTGAAACCCACACATCACAGCCCATTAATTGGCTAGCTTTACTATAGCATACAGTGATCCTACTCATAGAAAGACTCTACAAGCAGCGAGATTTGTGTATGAATAAGGAACCCGACTTAGCTAGTTAGTCAGCTACTGAGACGGTCAATATGAAGAAGAGCTTAAACACATGACCAAGATAGAGAATCGGAACCGAAATCTTCAATGTCTTCTATATCTTGAGTTCTGCTGCGTCTACATGCAACGGTCTCATGTATGTATATACTTACTTGACTGGGCATTTTCGAGACGACCCAAGCTGATGAGAGGAGATCAGCCGAGCTCGGTTGAGTTGAGTTGAATGGACCTGAACCGAGCCAGATCCCAGATGAGCAGCAGGTTCAGCACACCATCATGTTGAAATCATTCCGTATCCGCAATCGACGCGGTGCTTGTCTGCATGTGGTTCATGCGTGTTGATGCATGGTGGGCTGTGAAGCCTGCGGGATGTTGGATAGAAATTTTACAACTCTCGAGCCCTGATATCCCTGGTTTGATATACCATTGTCATCCGTCACCCAAGGATATCGAATGGGATCGAGATGGAATATAATATGAAGTCGGAAGATACGTTCGATATCCATCCATATTCTACATTCTGCATGATTTGTGAATCAATCTCCTCGACTATCCTATGAAAATCCTTGCCCTCGCCCTTGCCCTCGCCTCGCTCTCCTCCTTCCTTTCACCTCCACACTTCACCTCTACCCCCAACATTGGAATAGAATTTGATAGATATCAATAACTATCATGTCCTTCACCGCGAAACAAGAAACGAGAAACGCAAAACAAAAGAAAGGAAACAAGGAGAGCAAAGAACAGAAAAGTCCCTCGCGGTCGAAGATCAAGAGGTCACCACTCCCCATCAGTATCCACGTAGAAAGACAACAAACGTTCAACCATCAGCCCACAGCAAATTGAAATAAACATCTCACAGGCACCCTTTGGCATGACGTACGTGTATAAGGTCGTAGAGACCAACATATACGTACGGATATGCCCACCTGGGGACCCGTCGCCGGCGACATTGATCGCATCTGCACGTAACCGAATCACGCGCTCGAGATGGATATTCGACAAGTTTGATTCTATCCATCCCATCCCATCCCATTCAGGTCCATTCAAGTCAAGTCAATTCACATTCATATACACACACATACATACGCATATATACATATATACATATATACATATATACATACACACACACACAAATTCCCATACACAGAGGCGACGGCACCTGCAGCGCCAGAATGAAACACACGCGGGGAATCCACTACATCGCATTACATCGCATTGGCTTTTCTGTTCGAGCGCGTATGGTGGGCGGTCGATTAACGGAAACTGGCGTCCCGCTTCCCGCATCCCGCATCATATCTCCCAGTCCTGTACATTATCCATCTATCTATCGATCTATCTGTCGATCTATCTATCGATCGGTCGTATTTGTGTGATTTCAGGATGAAAGCAAGCAGGCAAGCAGGCAAGTAAATGACTACCGAGCTATGAAAAGCAAGGCCCAGTTCACTCCCTTTCTTTCTTTCTTTCTTTCTTTCTGTCTTTCTTCCTTTCTTCCTTCGAACTGGGGCAGCGTCCCGGCACCCACCCAGCCTGGAAGTTGGCTGGATGGGATTGACGTCTAGCGGGAGTTTGGGGGAGTGGAGAAATTGAACGTGAGGTGTGGGATTTGGAAGGGGGAGGGAAGGTGGAAGGTGGGAGGTGGAAGGGGAAGGAGATTGAGGGTGGTATCTTCTATCTTCTATCTTCAATCTTTGATCTTTGATCTTCAATCTTCAATCTTCAATCTTCAATCTTCAATCTTCAATCTTCAATCTTCAATCTTCAATCTTCAATCTTCAATCTTCAATCTTCAATCTTAGATCTTTGATCTTTGATCTTTCCTTGAGACGAGGTGTACAGTGCAGAGGAGAGCAGAGGAGAGCAGAGGAGAGAAGGAAGATGGGGGGCTGGGTGCGTAGGTGGGATGTATATTTTGGAATTTAATTTGCCCAAACTAATTATTCAATTTTGATCTCTTTCAATTCATTTCAAGTCAAGTCAATTCGGTTCGATTCGATTCGATTCATTCCATTCCGTGCCATTCCATTCCATTCAATGCTTTTAGCTATCCATCACCATCCATCCATTCATCCATCCCCTGATGCAGATCAAAGATCCAATGAAAATACATGCCGGCGAGAAATGAACAGAGGTATCCATACGAAGAGAGCTGGTAAGAAAGTAAGAGAGAGAGAGAGAGAGGGGGGGAGGGAGGGAGAGAGAGAGAACGAATATACCCAAGTCGCGTGATAAAAAAGTGCAAAAAATAATAACAAACAACAAACAACAACAACGACAACGACAACAACAGAAACTCAGGTTGAATCCTCGGCAGCTTTGGCCTCGGAATCCTTGCTGTCGAGCTTCTCGGCCGTGTCGGCCACGTCGGCGGCCACGTCGGCTTTGGCGATGTCGTCCTTGGAGGCCGAGGTGCCGTTGGTGCCGTTGGTGCCGCCGTTTGTTTCGGGGGCGGCGTGGTCGGAGGAGCTGGGGTCTTGGGTGGGGTTTTCATCGCTGGGTTGGGGGGCCTCGGGTTGGGGTTCCTGGGTTGGGATTTCGGCTTCTGGCGCGGCGGGGGAGGGCGTCGCTTCCACCTTCGCTTCTTCTTCCGCGTCTTGGTCGGCGGGCGCGCCGATCAGCTTTTCCACGACTTCGAGAGTGCCTTTTGGTGAACCGGCTTGCGCGGCGAGCACTTTTGCCGGCCTTGTCGATGATGAATACGCCTCTGTTGGTGCTGGTACCCTTCTTGAGACCAATGGCTCCAATGAGGGAGAGGCTGGGGTCGCAAAGAAGTGTGTATTGAAGCTTTTGTTTGGTCTTGAAAGTAGTGTTTGCCTTGGGGGAATCCTTGGAGAGTCCATAGATATCGTAACCCGTGGCCGAGAGGGAAGTGTGAGAGTCTCGGAAAGCACAGACTTGGGTGGTACCTAGGATTGGAGATTAGTCTGGATCCGATGAGTCGGTGGGGATTGGGGCCAGGGAATGAGGTGGTGGGGATACGTACAGCCGGGGGTAGAAGCTTTTGGGTAGGTGAAGAGAACCACACCGTTCTTGCTGTCGTCAACGAGTTTCTTGAGTGTGGTCTTTTCACCTTCGTTTGTCTCGATCTCGCCACCAAATCCTTCAAGATCGATGGTTTCACCAACAACTACTTCGGTAGCCACCTTTGAAGGGGCGGGAGCTGGAGCGGAAGCTGGTGCTGGTGCGGGAGCTGGTGCGGGAGCTTCAGATTTGGCTTCGGCTTTAGCTTTAGATCCATTGGTTTTTGGAGCAATTGGTTCAGTGGGTTTGACGGGTTCTGCTTTTGCTGCTTTAGTTCCTTTGGTTGGCTTTGTAGGTTTGGGCTCTGCGGGTTTCTTAACCGTCTCCTTGACTTTTGCGACGGTCTTTGCGACAGCCGACTTCTTCTTTGCAGGAGGAGCGGGAGCTGGTGGCTCAGCTGGTGCTGGACGTTTTCTTAATGTGACGGGCATGATTATGTATGATGAGGGAGAAGCTTGACGAGATGAACAGTAGAGCAAATGAAAGTTTTCCTTATGGCTGTGGTTGTTGTGGAAGAAACAAACTTGGTTGTCGCAATTGGGATGATTTTCGACGTGTTTGCGATAACGGGGGATGGAGTGTGAGTTGCTCTTATCGAACGAAATCTCGATGTGCACAAATTAATGGAGGGGGGTTCCGATGAGACACCAGATTCACTTGGAGATGATGATGGAAGGTTGGAGGGAGTTTGGATGGTGAGAAAGGAATGAGATGGATGGGATGGGATGGGATTTGAAGGGGGATGGTTGTTGGATTATAAGCTGAGCAATTATGGAATCATCTCCTCACTGACTTCCAGCCACAGGCCACAGAAACATTGGTGGACTCCTTGTACCATTACCGTACAGTACCTAACCTAAGCTACCAATAGCAAAACGAACCAGGTCAGGGGAATAAAGCACTAGGTATGGGGTATCTTGGTGCACAGCAGTTGATTTGTATATGATCCGCCCTTGGTCTTCTTAATAAATATGGGAATGGTTTTTTTCTTCTCTCCTGTACTGTAGGAAGTATAAAGTTATCCAGCAAATAGGATTTTGATCAAGGGCCACAAATTGGTCGATTAGTTGATTGCGAGTAGTTGATTAGCTGATTAGATGATTAGTCGATTAGTTGATTGGTTGATTGGTTGCTTCGTTGATTCGTTGATTAGCTGTGCATGCGAAACATGAAGCGAGAGCATTAAAAGAATCACCAAGCCGGGGAAAGCTTTTGGGGAATACAAACATGAGAATTGTGGAGTTTAACTTGATTGATTGGTTGTGAGGATGATGGTTTTCCTTTTTTTAGGAGAATACAAAGAGCTTTGGAGAAGTAAGAAAGCAAAAGATGATTCATTAGAATCATTACTTATTATTATATATATTAAGATCTAGAAGCTAGCTTTTGCTACTTGCTACTTGCTACTTATACTTGCTACTTGTACTTGCTAATATATTTTATTTAAGTAATATTTATATAAATGAAATAGAAACTCACTTTAAGAAAATACCTTAATTAATTAAGATATTTTTTAATATTTTTTTATAATAAATAGGTTTATTAAGACGTATAAATAGCTTTTAAAGGCTAATAAGCTTTATATATTTATATTTTAAAATAATAAAACTATTTATAATCATTTATAACTATTTTTAATTGTTTTTAATTATCTTTATTTATATAGAAATACAAAAGTATAAAATATAAAAATATAAAAATATAAAAATATAAAAATATAAAAATATAAAAATATAAAAATATAAAAATATAAAAATATAAAAATATAAAAATATAAAAATACAAAAATATAAAAATATATAAAAATATAAAAATATAAAAATATAAAAATATAAAAATATAAAAATATAAAAATAAAATACAAAAATATAAAAATACAAAAATATAAAAATATAAAAATATAAAAATATAAAAATACAAAAATATAAAAATATATAAAAATATATAAAAATATAAAAATATAAAAATATAAAAATATAAAAATATAAAAATATAAAAATATTTATTTATTATAAATTACTTTAATATAGAGTAGCTTAATTAAAGGTGCTTACTTATTCATATTATATAAAGGATGTAACCTTAATGCTTTTAGCTACTTGTAATACTTATTAGATCTCAAAACCTTCAACTCAATTAATTACAAAGCTTTAAAGGAATTCCAACCTGTGTATCGTAAAGGCGATAATCTCGGTACTCTTTCCCTCTCTCATCTATCAATTGACTTTCTTACTCTTTTCTTTTCTTCTGTATCACAATGCATAAGATTACTATCAACTTTACCTCCATAGGATCAAGAACTTCCTAGCAAGCATAACGGGACCCCCACAAGTTACTACCTACTACTGTACAGTCCGGTCAGTACAGTATAGAGCCTGCTGCTTGAATATCTACAGTAGGAAGTAGGACGTTGGATACGACAGGCATCAGGGAAGAGGGGCTGGCTAATTCTTGCCATAGCGCGTTACATTCCCTCTGCCTTTGGGAAAGGCTTTAGGTGTCAGTTAAGCAGCGACTAGAACCAAAACTAGAACTCGAGCCAGAACGAGAACCATCATGATTCTTGATTCGATTCCTCTCCAGCATCGACTGCTTAGCTCAGCGACCAGGCTCAGGTACTGTATCTAGATTCTAGCACATCCATACCGGTTATTCGGATGCTATGCCGAGTTGGTTCTCTTGGGCTTTGCCTAGATCAGAAGACGGTACAGCAGCTATGGATATAAATGTTCCAGGAAGGATAAGCTGGCCAAGGAAGAGAACGACAGAGTATCTACATAGGTAACCTTAGATTACTTGCTTGTTTATATAGGAACTTGGTTTCTTGCCATTCGAACTATACGGAGTGACCTTTCGTGATAGAAGAGTGAACTCGGATCCTCTTTGAAAGATTTCCATACTCGAGTGTGATTCCAAGGTTTGTTGTTTACACCTGGGCATACTACAGTAGGTAGTTATTCGACGATGTTAATGTGATGTAAGTTGATTCATTAATTCGCCAATATGAATGAATTCGATGATAGACAACTAATTGACTGAATATACCTACGTAGTAGGTATAATTAAGTTATTTTAATTAATTATATAATAATTGTTATATGAATATAATGATTGTTATATGAATATAATAATTGTCGTATATCATTATATATATTATAGTAACTTTTATATATAGTAATTATTATATATAATAAGTATTATATAATTCTATCGTTTCTATAATTTCTACAACTTTCTATAAATCTTTTTGTATGACCATTAGGAATTCGTAAATACTATTCGTCCGGGGAAAAGAAGGGGAAAAAGGATGATAATCAAGTTATTACCTGATTCGTTCAATTCTCTCAATCCGATCGATCCTCACTCTCTTCAACTCCTCCAGACTCCTCCTCCTCCAGACTCCTCCTCCTCCCCTCTCCTCTCCTCTCCTCCTCCTCTCCTCTCCCTCCTCTCCCTCCTCCTCTCTCCTCCCTCGTCCTCTTTCCCTCCTCCTGCTCCTGCTCCTGCTCCTGCTCCTCCTGCTCCTCCTGCTCCTCCTACCCCAAATGGAAATACAGTTTGTACTGTACCATCCATGTAAAAGATGTTTAAGGATGTCGGGCATAGATTAAGCGAAACACCGATGGCGAAAAATTTGATTTTCACAAGCAAAAAAGAAATCCAATCGAACCGAATCCCCGTTTTAATCCGATTGATCCTCTTTATCTTTTGATCCTCATCGACGAATGGAAAGGGAAAGGGAAAGGGAAAGGGAAAGGGAAAGGGAAAGGGAAAGAGAAAAGGAAAAAGAAAGGGCAAAGAAAAAAAAAGATTCTCTAAGAAGAATTCCCCAATTCATTCCTATTGATAGAACTACTCATCATTATCTATTTTACCTACTTGTCTACTTACCTACTTATCTACTTGCCCAACTAACGAGTTATCAAGTAAAGAAAAGATAAAGATAGAAATACTCGTATATTTATTTATTCTTCCTTACTAATCCTCAACTTCGATTTTCCCTATAACAATTATCATTCCAAGCATCTCCAGCTGCATCTTCTTCTTCCCGGCCTCCTCCTTTGATCATCTATTTGGTCGTATTCATACGATATATATAGATTGATTGACTGACTGACTGACTGATTCATTGCATTGATTCACTCCAGCTGATTCATTGATTGACTGATTTGCATTTAACCATCCATATAAAATCAAAGTCTCTGCCTCTTCTCCCTCTTCTTCCTCTCTCTCTCTCTCCTCTCTCCTCCATTCATAGACTGTTACTCAACTTTCTTATTCATCATTCAATCATTCAAGATCAAAGCATTACTCATCATCCATCATTATTCATCTCTTCCATACTGCATACCAGTCCAGAGTACGCAACTATATCCATCCATCCCCACGATAATCCCTTAGTGGTTATAAAAGAAAGGGTCCAGATACTAGTTCTTCTGCAAGCAAGGAATCAATCAATCAATCAATCAATCCACAAGCACACGACCACACGATCAAGATGAAGGTCTTTTCTAGCGAGTGTAAATTTGATTATTCATGGAAAAGAAGTTTCAACTGCAAATTGGAGAAAATATTGTCCATGGAATGATAAATCCACTCATGTTATTGCCGTCGATACATTATCGCGACATGTCGATGCTGAAACTGGAATTGTACGTCTCCCCTGCATCCCACTGATCGGCGATTGAAATGCTAATATAAAAGTATAGCTCCGAACAGAACGTTTGATAACTTGCAAACAAACGGCTCCGAAATGGCTACAATCTCTCATGGGAGGCAAAGATACATCCCACGTCTTTGAAACCTCTTACGTTGACCCTGTCACGAAGAAAGTAACAATGACATCCACGAACCTTACTTTTTCCAATATAATCAATGTGCAAGAAACCGTTGTGTATCGACCTCTCTCTGCAAATACAACTCAATTTGTACAAACGGCACAGATTACCGCTTTGTGTGGAGGTTGGCAAAAAGTCAAGAATGCGGTTGAGGATGCGACAGTGACGGCATTTTCCGAGAATGCGAGAAAGGGAAAGGAGGGATTTGAGGCAGTATTGGCCATGAGTAGGAGGGTGTTTAGTGAAGAGAAATTGAGACAGCAACAAGCTGCTGCTATGGCATAGAAGGACGTTGACTTGAATGAGAGTATATACTTCGATGTACTCCGATGCGGCCCGAGATTTACTCGATAGGTTTCTCGATAGGTTCTCGATACGTTCCTTCAAAAAAGCAACATCACGACTCAAACGATTCTCCTCTCGTCTTCACCCTCGTTCATTCTGCATTCTGCGATAGCAGTCTCACATCACATTACATCGTAAATCACATGGAGGGAGGGTTTGATTCAATCAGGGGTGTACGGTATACAAAAAAGTCCTCTTCACTGGAGTTACTGGTTCTGTTTCTTTTTTAGAGTTCTATATTAAGCGCGGAGTTGAAAAGGGTTTAGACAAATGGGCCTCATACAAAGACTTGGTCTATAGACGACTTTTCTTTCTCAACGCTTCTTGGGTTATTGTTACGATACAGATACCCTTTCTTTCTTTTCTAAAAATAGATGGTGGGTGTTTACCTAGGCAGATGGAGATGGTTCGAATATTTGAATCTATTAGGTAGAGATGAGATGAGTTGAGATGAGATAGGATGCGGATGTTAGATGGATAGATAGTAGATGAAAGAAGATAGAAAATAAGAAGGCCGAAGCGGAGAAAGAGGAAGTGACAATCCTCAATCTTTATGCTAGATCAAAAACATATCAAAAACGTATCAATATTTATTATTCCCGTGGTGATGTATATATTTTCATTCATTCATTGATTCATTGATTCATTTATTTATTCACCTCCATCCTCGTCTCATCCCATCATCATCATCATCATCACCATCCCCATCACCATCACCACCATCCACATGAATAAATACTAATTAGGTAAATAAATATAAACATTCAATCTTCAACACCCATTAATCAAAGCTACATCACCCATCTATCTACCTTTGTTACGAACGCCCCCCCCCTTTTTTGATGTTCTATCCTTCCAAGGTTATCGATTTATGGGTGATTATATTTATGATTGCCCGAGTGTATCAATATCGCTAGATCTTTATTTGAATTGAGGAGCGCGATGGATGGATGGATGGATGGATGGATGGATGATCTAGATTTGATTATATTGCGTAGGTAGATTTGATGGTTTGAAGATTTGAATGTTTGAAGGTTCGAAGATTTGAAGGTTTGAAGGTTTGAAGGTTGGTATATATATATGGAGATGTGGATGTGTGGATGTGGTGTGTAGGATGGAAATGGGATTTGGATTTGGATTTGGATTGGCTTGTATTGGTATATAACACGTATGACTTATAGATAGTTGGAGGGGTATTGAGATAGATAGATAGAGAGAGGGGGGGAGGAAGAAATATCAGGTATCTCCTTCTCCTCCTCCCTCCTCCTCCTCCTTCTTCTTCATTCCCTCACCCCAGCTAGTATCTCGCAATCCCTTCTCGTGCAATTCAAAGCAATACAATACAATATCCTCAGACCCCCATAGTCTGCAGAGTGAGGGTTTCTTTATTTATGATTCATTCATATCCACCTATCTATTGCATGGATGTATCGCTGTGGTTGTGTGGTTTGAAAGTGATTTTTGGAGGGGGTGGAGGTGGAGGTGGAGAAGGGAAAGGGGAAGGAAGGGGAAGAGGGAGACGTAGGAGAAGAAGAAGGAGAAGAAGGAGGTTAGATTCGGGATGGCTATATAGGTAATAAGTATCGAGACAAGTAATGAGACAAGAGATGAGATGGGATGAGATGAAAGAGATGATATGGTATACTACCAAAAGCAAAAGCAAAGATCTAACACGATCAACACGATCAACACAATCAACACAATCTAGTATTGACTAAAAGTAGAAATTGGAAATGGAATTGATGTAATCCATGAAAGGTTCGAGCATGAGTATGCTCAATATATATGTCTTGTTGTCGAACCTCAGGGGTGTATCTAAAGTATGTCGATGAAAAGGAATCATCTTTCTTGAGGCTGGATCGTTGGATGTGTTAAGGTTTGAGGTTTGAGATTTGAGGGGAGAAGGAGTTGTTGGGTGCCTTGATGGTGGTTGATGGTGGAGTGTTATGTAGTATCAACTTTTGATGAGCCTGATTAGAGGGGTTTCTGTTTTTTGGAGAGCAGTTTGCGTGCGTTATTTCTTGTGCGTCTCATTCTGATAATTGGGTTGAGGTGTGAAGATAGGTGATGCGCCATGCATGATGCGTGGATGGAGAGCTTGAGACGAGGTAGAATGTACTCTCGATGTCTGTTTTCGATTAGGAGATTTCGAGGTTCGAAAAGGTCCTTCGTGAAATTATGTTGATTTCTTGCCTGGTAGTCGATATCCCCGAACTGAGAAAGGAGTACTACTCAAGAAAAAGTATTGAAATATCTAATCCTCTTCTCTTTCATAGCTTCTCCTTTTCCTTTCTATCCTATCCTATCCTATCCCATCATTCGATATCGGGATAAATTGTCCCGCTGTACGATGGAATAAGATTGCCACTCCGTATTTCTCTTTCTCGATATCTTCCCCTGTCCTCTCCATCTACAATCCCTTCAACATCTCATCCCATCCTGAGCTGAGCCCCCTGACTCCATCATCGAAACTCAAAAAGCTCCATGTAACCGTAGACATCCGATCGCAACAGTTCCACCCATTGCAATACCTCGTGCCCATAAACCAGAACCAGTATCTCACTGAAGACATGTTTCTAAAAGCCACAAGCCACAAGCCACAATTCACTGCTCTAACCAAGCGAGTCGAACTTCGCATTCAAGTCCTCCCTCAATCTGATTCCTTCCTCTCCTTGACCCTTTCACCAACCCTCAACCTCTCCCCACACCTCCTCCTATACCTCTCTACCACCCCCTAAAATCCTCCATCAAATCCTCCTGTTCCAATACCCTTCCCGTAAGCTCCACTGCCTCTTGAAACCGTCGATAGAAATACAATTCCTCGATCGCGTAGAGGACCTGTTGCGTTTCTGGTTTGCTGCGTGGGTTTAGGGGGAGAGGGGGAAGGGTTTTGTGGATCTGGTTGGGAGACTTGTTAGTCTTGGGTAGGAGATGATATGTATATGTATATGTATATGTATATGTATATGTATATGTATATGTATATATAGAGGGACGAGAGAAGAGATAAAGATACACACCTCGCCACACTCTATCCTGGCCCTCCACTCACGTTTTACCGTCTGAAAACTCTCTTCGGATTGAAAGTCTCGGGGGATTTTTTCCGTGGTGTCGGGGGTGGATTCGTCGGAGGAGTCTACCTCGATTGCGAAAGAGGGGGTTTTCATTGTCGTTTTTCCATGTCTGGGAGGGGGAAGGATTTGGGTTGTGGTTTGGGGATTGAGAGGGAACGGGAATGGGATGGGATGGGATGGGATGGGATTCAATTGGTGGTTTTACTCGAGTAGTTTATGCGTAAGTGATATGTGAGATGGAATGATTATATGTTTTGTAACTTGGTAGGTAGTAACAAGTGCCCAGGTGAGTGATGATCTCCAACAAAGGCGAGTGAAGGAGAAAAGTTGACCACAACCTCATAATAATTATATTTGCTTATCGATAAGAAATTTGGCATCACGTGCAATACGATGCGGAGCGGGGCATGAGGGGTAGCAGAAGCAAGGAGCAGCATCATATCATATCACACACATCACATTGGATGAGAATTGGATGAGAATTGGGGTTGTTTTTGTTTGACTGCATGATCAATCCAATCTCCATAGCAACTTTAGTGCCTATTACTCATACCCGTGGACATTTGCATGTCTTGAATTTCTTACATACTCACTCCCACTTTCCTGCGGCATCTCTACTTTCTCTCTTACCTGCCTACTTAGCAGCTTCCTTTCCTGTACACATTGTTTGTCCCAGGTTTGTATATACACATTTCAGTACGCCTTTGAAGAATATTCCTTGAAATGGAAGATCAAGTGACGAGATTAACAGAGAAGGTTTGGGGTATGATTCGTTTTTTATTTAGATGTTATTCAGATAGGGTAGGATAGAATATACGGAAGCTAATCAATTGGTATAGAGAACTTCCAATCAATACCCCCAATGCAAGATATCTCATCGCAGTATCCGGAATTCCTGGTTCAGGTATCTTTCCTCTCCTCCCATTTCCTTTTCCGGTTTCCCCAATTACACCATCCCCTTTCATTCATCGCCTCAGCTAAACACCACCCAGGAAAGACTACCCTCGCTGCCACCATAACCAAGCGTCTCAACGCCCTCCAAACAAATCACTCAAACAAGACTTCCCTTCCCCCAATCGCAGGTTTCATCCCCATGGACGGGTACCACCTAACACGAGCCCAATTATCCGCCATGCCAGACCCCGCCCACGCCCACGCACGACGAGGCGCTGCTTCACATTCGACGGTTCATCATTCCTCTCACTTATCCAGAAGATCCGTGAACCTATTACCCCCTCCACCATCACAATCCACGCACCCATCTTTCGATCATGCGCTTAAAGATCCCAAGGAAAATGATATTCCAATTGAGCCCACGACGAAGATTTTAGTTTTTGAAGGGAACTATTTATCGTTGGATAAAGAACCGTGGAGGAGTGCTGCTGCAAAATTGATGGATCAATTGTGGTTTGTCGAGGTGGATTTTGAAGTTGCGAAACGTAGGTTGATTCCGAGACATGTGAAGGCGGGAATTGCGAAGGATGAGACGGAGGCGGAAAAGAGGGTCGTGGAGAATGATCTGGTGAATGGAGAGGATATTGTTAGGGATAGGATGACGGTACATGAGATAATCGTGAGTACGGATGATGAGGCTTGGAAGTAGTAAGGTAGTAAACTAGGGTGTTGAAATGGTTTGTGACGTGAATGAGTAAATAAGAAATTCTGAAAGCTGGACTACGGGCTCTTCAAGGAACTGACATGATACCCGACTGCGGATCATTCATATTGAGATCTAGCTTTTCTAATCTAGCAATAAACACTGCATCAACTCGGCACTGCTTGTCAACCGTAGTACATCGGAGACCAAGTAAAGACTACCTGCCACAACTATAGGCCCGCCTTGGGCAACAGTGGCTGCCCATCTTAAAGCCCTGAGACGTCTGATTTTGAATCATGCAAACAAGTGGTAGAAATACCAGCTAGAGAAGCTGCATGTAATACATCTCCTGTGTCCATAGCTTGAACCCATGGCATTCCATCCACAGGTCCAAACTGAACTGCTGCTACACAGTCACCTTCTCTCAAAATCTCTTTCATTATCCCATCAAGTTCTTTTCCTTGAGAAGCTGCCAGTACCCAGGTCACTTTATTCGATTTTGATCGAAGTTTTTCCATTAACATATAAACCAAGAACTTCTGCGGATTGAACATTGTGCGCACCATCGAGTAATATAGGTTCCTTTTGACCTGTCACCGCGCTAACATCAGTAATTTGAAGCCTACCAGGCCAATGCATGTCTTGTATAGCTGGTAGTAAACGATGTAGAGGAGATTCCACTCTCGTATATGCTAAATGAAATGCGGTGTATGCGCAAGCTAGATTTTCCAACTGATGTGGCTCTAGATCTTGCCCTTTAATTTCGTCTAGGAAAGCTGATTCTGTGGAACTGATAATCAAGTCCGATCCAATTTCTTTGGCATGAGTCGAGATGACCTCTCGAACAGAAGGTATGTTGCTCCTATCTACCACACAAGGAACACGGGTCTCATGATCCCAGCCTTTTCCCGGGCTATTTCCTCAATCGTATTTCCTAGAAACGATTGAATGGTCTAGGCCAATCTTCGATATTATAGTGACGGCTTTGTTTTCCATGGCATTTGTCGCGTCTAAGCGCCCCCCTAAACAACTTCGATCACTCCCATCTCGATCCTCTCTTCATAGAACACTTCAAATGCGTGGCCGTGAGTAATTCGAATTCAGATGCTTCAAGGTTCTCTGCTCGATTTCTCTCCATCACTAACGCCTCAGCCTTGCGAAAGAGAGGTTCTCGAACTGGTCGATCATCGATGGTGATGCAATCCCATCTATGAATTAAATGAGGTGACGTGAATCTACCACAGCGAACACCACTGGCAGATAGCATGGCAGATAGATAGGCGCATATTGAACCTTTTCCATTGGTACCCGCAACATGAATGGCTTTCCACGGTTGAGGTGTATGCCTCAAGAGACGACTGATGCGACTGAGACCAAGCTCAATCATATTTTTGGTGGGTAGTATCTCTATGAATTGATATAGAATTAAATGATTGGTTGAGAGAGGGCGTTTAACCAGGGAGAGGGAATGTTGGTAAGGGAATAAAAAGATAGGCTAGTTTTTGTGGATGTTTTCTATTATTATTCAGATTGATATAGACATAGTTCTGGCTGGAGTTTGTTTATATCGTCATCGATTCATTGCTTTGAAAATCTTGTTGTCGTAGCGGGCGATGGGTAAATATCCATTGAATGCCCATGTGGTACATGTGGTACAATATGAGTCAAATTCGATCTGATGCTATCCCCAGATTTATCAAGAGCGTCGACTGGATGCCCAGGTGATTTGGGTAAAAATCTACTACTGTACGGAGTACAGAGTACTACCCAAGTAGGTTTAGATGGGAGGGGCTGAGAGAGATATAAAATAATAAAAATACAGTGTGATGTTTCCAGGTTCTTTTATCGATAATCAACATCAGTGCCGCCCACCTAGGTACTAGGTAGGTAGATAGCCCTGGAGATATCAATAGTTGCAAATGTACGGTATAGAGTAGAGAGTAGATAATATTAATAGTTGTTTTATAATGTGTTATAAATTAAAATATTATAAAATGTTATAAAATGTTATAAAATATTATAAATTATTATAAAATATTATTAAATGGTATCAAATGTTATAATTGAAATAAAATAAAATATCATCCAATAAGATCTATACAAGGGGAATAAAAGTAGGCTGATAGTTACATCCATACTTGTACAGTAATAATAAGGTTACTAGGTACCAGGTAGTTGCAAGGAAGGGTGTGGATGTACAGTGCCTATCCATCCATTATCAGTTTCTTATCTAAGTGCACTTTTCTCAAGAGATCTTCTCATTCTGCGGGTTTCGTCTCGTCTCGTCTCGTCTCGTCTCTTGTCTCTCCATCTCTTGATCAAACAACGTTTTATCTACTAGGTATCATCTATTCAATTCATCATCAACTTCAATTTCATAAATTTACCATCAAACTTTATAACAAAGAATATCATTACGGTTGCTAAGACTTGATAATTATATCCATCGACTTTTCTTTCTCTTTAATTTACTTTCAATCACCTACAACATGGGTTTGCCGTAAGTCAATTGCTCTCTACGGTTACACGTCGCCTTACGCGTTTGGCGACATTAGCAGTCTAATCCGAGTCATAGGATATTCTTCGAACCCTCGACGCCTGGTGCACAATCAGAACGTCGAGAAAAGCCTGCAACTGATGCACGATCTGGCATTCGACGTCGCCATATACCTGGCAATGGATCTGGAGCTGCATATAATGCGCGGCGTAGGCGCGCATTAGGCATAGAGCGTTCCCGAAGGAATCATGAGGATTTTGTTGACTTTGGAAGAACTTAATAACATCGCAAGTTCTAGAATTCGTACTGCAACAGGAACAATTAGGGATGAGATGAGCAACAATCATATGCAAGACCTTCCGGGAATACAATATGAGCATGGAAATTTCAGACGTCAGCGCTTAATCACCGGACGTATGGAGACAGATAGACCATCAATGCCCGCTGTTCCAGAATCTAGAGATTATGTCACTCCAATGAACCTCGATTCTCAAAGACCAGCGCAAGGACCAGACCCAACCCCACAACAATACCGAGACAGTTCCAATTCCATCTCTCAAACACGAGCATCTGAAGTTTCAGAAGAGCGCTCTAGAGCCACACCCTCTTCTGAAAATAATGTTTCGAAACGTGGAAGATCCAAGTCCGTCGAATTCAACCATATTGAGTGGTGGATATGCAACCCTTGTAAGTCGGTGTATTCAATCGTTCTCCCATTAAAGTTACCAAAGACTTTTGTGTGTGAATTGTGTTAAGCCATCAAAAACTGTTACTAATGATTCCTAATAGGCTGCCTTGGCGGCGGAACATCGTAATGTAATTGATTCACCAAATTTGTTCCCGCCAACTAGGCGTCATGTACAGCGATTCAGAAGCCTGCCATGGGAGGCAGGGCAAAGAAGGCAGGTAATGGAGCAAGAAGAGGAAGAGCAAGCGCCGGAAGATATTATACGCGTACGCGAAATGGCTGAAGAGAGGCAACGCCAAACTTGATGAAAATATCAGAGAGGAACGGCGGGTGCAACGCCGCCTCGAAGAACGTCTCCGTATTGAGGGGATCAGAGAGCGAGCGGAGGCCAGCACGCGCGTCGACAATACAGAGCGAGAACAGGAACAAGGACCTGAACTGCCCAACTTGACACACGCGCCGGAAGACTCCACGCCCCACAATCCCATCTTGGCGGAGCAGTCTGAGAGCGCCCGATTCGAGGGGGGCGAGAAGGAGCAGCACGTCAAGTTGGTGAAGAGCGGGAACACTTCTCACAACTTTGTTCGTGACAGGATGGAACTGGCACGCCGCCGCGTTGAGCAGGCTGAGATAGAGCGCGGGAGAGCACGGGACGAAGTCGAGAGAGGCGGGAGCAAGTCGAGAGAGCGCGAGGCGCGAGTTGATAGAGCGCGCGAGCAACTGGCGCGTGCTGATAGCCCTGGCTCCGTGTACCGAATAGCGGAATCCTTTGTCGACGGCCTTGGTGACCGAGAACGCAGCCTCAGCCCGGAGGGTGAAGGATCATGGGATGCCATTTTTGATTAGGCCCGATCCGCAGCCAGCCAGTGCATCGTCGTCATTTGCTTCAACAGCTGCCACAAGGTCACAACGAGATTCTACGAGTACCGCTACTGCTAGTTCACTCGGAAGCGTCTCGAGATCTTATCAACTTGACGTTCCCACAAATGGCGATTGTGATGCTGGAACAGATTTAGAAACCGAGGACGAATCTACTGGCGAATCTCACCTTTCCCCGCGCTTCTTGCTCACGAATCAACGTTACTTTTCCAGACGTGGTACTTGATGGATCTAGGCCTACCAATTGTCCAGGTCTGAAAAGCTTCGCTGTCTAGGTTTGCGCATGCTTAATTAAGCTTTCACCATGGCCACGTTGAGGACGGGAAGATTTTTCGACATGGAGATGGATTTGCCATGAATGTTATACTATATTGTAATTTTATCCTTCCGGCGTTGGCTGGGGAAGGGGAGTGTTTTTGCTTTCCATTGGTCGGTCTCACGATCAAACGAGGGGAACGATGATGGTATTCGACATTTACGGATTTACTGATTGGCATGAGGAAAGGTCATTTTGAGGATAGAAGGTTGAAAGATAAGCTCAAGATTGATATATAATGGGTTACTGCATATGGGAAACTCGATATTGGGGGAGGGGAGTTTGAATTTGGGCGAGGTATCTGATTGCGAGGATATTTTTAGTTTTCGGAATAGACTTTGATCTTTGACCTGAACTGCGTCGTAGATGTCTGAAGGATAACAGAAGACGGGGGTTTCTTTGGTACTAGCTTTGACTCAAGGTACTTACAAAGGAGAACATTGGATGATTAGTTTTGTTATGTAGGTGGAGGTACTAGATAGGTCGCGTGTTATATGTCATTGTATCTGTGTATGTATTCAACATGTTAAGTAATGCAAATAGTATAGGAAAATCGAATTCAAGGAAAAAGTCATCAGGAACCTTGGAAGTTGAAACAATACGTAGCGCTTGTAAAAGGTGAAAAGAAAGGAATAAATCCATGAGATGAATTCTATCATAATGGAACTTTCAAGATGCTATTAATTACAGTAGAACCTGGTTATAAGGGATCGAAAAATTCGGCCAATTAAATCCCGTATATCCAGGATTCCCGTATATGCAGGTTAGGCAACAAGGCATCAACAAAATTTGTATGGCTAAGCTTAATCATTTTTCTATATACCCCTGATATTTTTAAGGAAAAAATCATATGATATGTTATCATTTAGACTATTCCCCACTAAATTTTATACGACAACCAATAAAATCTTCAATTTTTATACGGGACTGGGAATAATTTGTCCCGTAATCCCTTAAAGTTAAAAAATCCCCGTTCCCTCATACAAAAATTACCAAAATTGGAATAAATGTCCCGTATAACGAGTTATCCCGTATAACGTAGTCCCTTATACACAGGTTCTACTGTACTTACCGACCTACTTGATGTTGTTTTGGGTCTATGCCGGGGTAAGAAATCTTATAAAATAGTATATCTTTTAAATTCTTTTTTATATGTTATAAAACTTATCATTTTTAAGAATTTAAATATACTAGACGTTTATTTTTTAACTTAATAATACTATAAAGCATTATTTATAATTTTTAATGGATTCGTTGATTTATTATTATTTTTTAAAATAAATTCCGGTTTCAGTTAATTTTTATCCTGGCATAGACCCAAAACAACACCAAGTAGATACTAGGTAAATTAGGTACCTAGGTACTTATGGGATCATAACAATGATAATAGAATAATAATCCCAAGTCCCTAGGTAGGTTAATTGTCTAATAAAGCCTACCTAGGTATGTAAAGTACCTACCTAGGTACCTACCAGGTCCTCTCTTCCTACTAGGTAGTACTTGTAGGTAAACAAACATGATTTCAATCATCAGCCTTACTGTCTTTGTATTATACAGCACATTTTAAATTGTCTCCGTAATTAGATGCAGTTCATCAGATGAAAGTTGCGGACTTTTCTAAGGTTTAGGATCCACTTATGTATCTAGGTAGGTAATAAGTAAGTACGGAAGTAAAAGTAGATGATGAGGATGAGTAGACGAGTCCGGGTAGGTATGTACCTAGATCTACTCGAGTATGGATAATAATAATAATAATGATAATGATAATGATGATGATGATGATGATGATGATGATGACATAACAAGTGTAGATGGGAAGCGCTTGTTTGCTTGTTTGCTTGTTTCTTTGCTTTCATTTTGTTTAATCTACGAGTACTCCGGATGTAGTAGGTACCTTGATTTAATCTCACTCTCTCCATTAGGCAGGCCCAATCAAGTGTCCCGGGGTAAGTACTGATTCGCAGATGTAATAAGGTAATTTCTCTCTTTCCTCTTTTTATCCACTCTTCTCTCTCCAAGGCTCTTTTAACCACTGGGCATCCATGGATCTCTTAAATCATAAATCATAGATCATACTGTAGATCAGAATTCTTAACCGGCAGTGATACATCCATCATATGATAGACGACGAATCATCTTCTCCTATTATGTATGTACCTAGGTATGTATATACAAGTACCTAGGGGATGCTTTTCAAACATTTGGTAGGTACGAGGTAGGTAGGTATACCTTCGATTACTCTTCTACTATCTACTGACTACTTACTACTCTCCTACCTTTACTCTACTCTACTACTTCTCCTCCTCCTACTACTACTCCTCCTCCTCCTCCTCCTCCTCCTCTCCTCCTCCTCTCCTCCTACCTTCATCACCATCATCATCACCCTCACCAACCACCACCTCTTCTTTATATGTAATGATTTTACCTTACAAACATTCATACAGAAGTGCTTCAAAAGAGTACCTTATGTTCATCTTCCAAACATAACCTGGAAACATAAGATACCCGTCGACAACTTTAATCCCAACATCAACATAACAATATCTATCTCACACCACCAATTACCTGACAAACAGTGAATTGTTCATATCCACACTCTCGCGTGTTATTTTTGCATATTTGCCGTGAGGTGAGGGCCAGGATCCACCAATATCGACAACCTTGATATACACTTATGACCCCGCCAAAATAATCATCGTGAAACAGGAACCTAGTCCACAAAACACGAAAAGCTCATGCTTCAATGAGATCCTTCATCTGCCAGAGAAATATACCTCCAACAGCTCTCCTTCCCACCCTTTAAATCCCCACCCCCCCTACCGCCCGGGTCATCGCACATCGACCATGGTCTCTTATGCACCTTCTTCAGCCGACCGGCAATCCAATTCGAGATCAACGGGGGTAAATGGGAGCGCAAAGTCAGATAGGACTCCAGGGACACCGCGAAGGGAACGAAAGGAAAAGGCTGTGCAGGATCCGGGCCTCAAAGACTACGTACATACCCGAGTCTTTCTGAAAAGGAAATACACCTACTTATAATTGTTCAGCGTCTAGGAGAATGTCTCGGGAAAGGAGCTTTTGGATCGGTTTACAAGGCCTTCAATTGGGGTACAGGGGAAGCCGTGGCTGTGAAGCAAATTAAGTTGGGAGACCTCCCAAAGAGCGAACTACGGATGATCGAGGTAGACATATTTGATTGAGATGGATGGGGACCTTGGGCTGATATCACATGTGTAGGCTGAAATAGACCTTCTCAAAAATTTGAATGTGGGTGTGCATGGAAGGAGGAGCGCCGCCGAGTTGTTCAAACTGACCTTTCGTAGCATGACAATATTGTCAAATATCTTGGTTTCGTTAAGTCATCGGACTGCTTGAACATAATTCTGGAGTAAGACATCTTGTGTTTCGATTTCTAGGCCATGTTTGACTGACCATGACCCCCAAGGTATTGCGAAAACGGTTCACTACACTCGATATGCAAAAGTTATGGCAAATTCCCCGAAAACTTGGTTGGCGTTTACATGGGACAAATCCTGTTAGGACTTCAATATCTTCACGATCAGGGTGTTATTCACCGGGATATAAAGGGCGCGAATATTCTTACAACTAAAGATGGCAAGGTCAAGCTTGCGGATTTTGGTGTGTCTACCAGCACTCTTGCTGGAGCAGACAAGGAGGCACAAGTTGTGGGGACCCCATACTGGATGGCTCCTGAGATCATACAACTTTCTGGTGCCACTCCCGCGTCTGATATATGGAGTTTGGGTTGCACAGTGATAGAATTACTCGAGGGCAAGCCGCCGTATCACAAGCTGGCCCCGATGCCCGCCTTGTTTGCCATTGTCAATGATGACCATCCTCCTCTGCCTGAAGGAGTATCGCCAGTAAGTCAATGTTGGCATCGTCTCAAGGGAACTGAAACTTAACACTGTGTAGGCGGCTCGAGATTTTCTCATTCAGTGCTTCCAAAAAGACCCAAAATCTAAGAGTTTCGGCTCGAAAATTGTTGAAACACGCTTGGATTGTGGGCTCACGGAGGACTGATGCTCCTGTTGCAAAACCCCCGACAAACTTCAATGAAGCAGTCGAAGAGGTGAAGCAGTGGAATGAAGCTCTTAAATCGCCCACCGCTGCCGGGACATTTCGTACGTCTACAAGATCGCAACAGCTTGGTAGCCCCTTGCCTGCCCGTCGAGACCCACCTTTGAGAAATATTCATAATGATTCGCAAAACAACAACATCATCACACCTCCCAAGGGCCCCCTCTCTTTGGCGAAACCTAAATCTCTGGCAAGTTCATTTAGGTCTCCAGAAACTTCAGGTAAGCGAGGCCCACTAGGAAATTTCAAAAATTCCTTGTGGAAGCTGACTGTTGAAGCGGATGATAATTGGGATGATGATTTCGCTTCTTCTATATCTCCAAGTGCACTTCAGCTCCCACATTTGAAGCCTCACGATAATTTTGGAGGTTTACTCTCCGCTGATCGCCTGAAGTCATTCGCATCATTTGAGTTTGCAAATGATGAAACTGACAACTGGGACAACAATTTTGAAGGTGATCTCGTCACGATCAAAGGCCCTAATGTCCATGTTGAGACAGACGGTCATGAATTGGAGACCATTCGACCCTACAGAATCAAAGCGTTCCACGAATATCGACCTCGACGAAGACATTTCTCCTAGAAGTTATTCTCGAAAGCCGTCTATACCTCCCCCTCGACCAAAGTCTCCAGTGAAGGCTCGAGCGGAAGGAAAATTTGCCTTGCCTTTGAGACCAGCAATAATGTATCGCGAGAACACCATAGAAGATTATTCAGACCTATTTGTTGACAATGATAATGTTTTTGACAAGAGATTGGATATCATTAAAGTCGGTAATCCCAATGAACCATCGTATCCAGTACTAACGCTTGATAACTTTAGGATGATGCTCTTTCTCCGAAACTCTTTCACCCGTCTGACCTAACAAGCATTCCGCGTTCTGGCCAGTCACCTACTACAAACGGAGGTAGCAGTTTGCGAAGAAAAACCACACCCAATTCTCATGAAAATCCATCTATGCATCGGACAAACTCGTCGGTTGAGATACAGAAGTATGCGGAAAATGAGGAAGATGAAGACTTTTCAGACATCTTTGACCCACGGGGTGCCATTGTTCCGAGGATCGAGACCGAAAAGGGTTCAGAAGAAGCATTAATGATCAACTCCAAACTTTCACATAACTCCTGGCTGGGAGATGAGGATGATGAGGATGACCCCTTTGCCTCGTTGGAGCAAGGTTTTGATGAGATGGATTTGCAAGCCAATATTGCCAGAGATAAACATGCGCGGCTGTGCGCATCGGTTGAAGGATTAGTGAGCTCACTGAAAGCAACACAGGCCGAGGATGTATTATCAGAATTATCAGAACAACTGGTATGCTTCAACTCAATCATGATGACTTGCTTTACTAACTTCCTGTTTAGCTTGATATTCTGTATGAGTCGGAAGACGCAAAAGGACTCATTATCAGTGCTCATGGAATGCTTCCAATCCTGGAAATACTAGAACCGTGTAATCTGAAAAGTCGTCAAAGTATGATCTTGAGATTACTCAAAGTTGTCAACGCCATCATCTCGAACGATGTTGAGATTCAAGAAAACTTATGCTTCGTTGGAGGAATTCCCATAATTACGAAGTTTTCGGCTAGACAATACTCAAATGAGATCCGTCTTGAGGCTGCTGCGTTTGTCAGACAAATGTATCAGACCTCTACATTGACGCTGCAGATGTTTGTCAGTGCCGGTGGATTGAATGTTCTCGTCGAATTCCTCGATGAGGACTATGATGATGCTAGGGATCTTGTTCTCATTGGTGTCAATGGTATCTGGAATGTGTTTGAACTTCAGGTATGTTAGCATACCCAATTCTCAATCTTTTGACTAAAATTTTGTTAGGGGCCAACTCCAAAAAATGACTTCTGTCGCATCTTCTCCAGAAGCAAGATATTATCACCATTGGCGCTCGTTCTGGACCGTGTACTAGATGAAGAAGATGAACTTTCTGAACTCATCGAGGGACGGATTGTCAATATCTTCTATCTTTTCTCGCAAGCAGAAAATTATGTCAAGGAGGTTGTGGCTGATCATGTAGTTCTCAAACGTAAGTTTTTTTTGGTGTCATTTCATGGTACGGTTACTCTAACACTACATTAGGGGTTCTGAAGGATCTGAGACGCATGACACCAGTGCATCAAATCACCATGCTGAAGTTCATCAAGAACCTATCTATGTTATCGACAACCCTCGAATCACTCCATGCCGCAAATGCCATTGAACTGTTGATCGACTTATTGAGCTCAAGTATGAAGCGCACGCCTGATCACTTCCGTGAAATCTCGAATCAGGTTTTGAATACTATGTATAACTTATGTCGACTCAGTAAAGAGCGACAAGAGGATGCAGCTTTTTAATGGAATAATACCATTACTTCAACGAATCATGAAGACCAAACGTCCCCCGAAGGAGTTCGCTCTGCCTATATTATGTGATATGGCGCATTCTGGGAAAGTTGGACGTAAATATCTTTGGCAGAATAAAGGGTTACAGTTTTATGTTTCATTACTGGAAGACCAATATTGGCAGGTCACCGCTTTGGATGCCATATTTATTTGGTAAGTTGAACACGCTGTGGGTAACAATGCATCTACTGATTCTGGATCCAGGCTCCAAGAAGAGACCGCCAGGGTTGAAAAAGCTTTACTAGAAGGTAATTTTACTGCCATGATAGTACAGTGTTTCACTGCACCGAAGGCGAACGCCTTTGACTATAACTTATTGGAACCTTTACAAAAGCTCTTACGGTTGAGTTCACCTATTGCCGGCTCACTCGCTCGAACTGAATCTCTTCACTGGTATTTTACAGAAGCTTAACCATAAAAAGGCTGTTGTGCGACTAAATTTGCTACGTATCGTTCGTAGCATATGCGATTCTAGCGGTGATGAAGCAGAAAGCATCAGGCATCATGCCTTGTTTGAAGTAATTCAACATCTTGCTGAAAATGATAGTGCGGTGCTGGTAAGAAACATGGCAAGTGAATTGGTCAAGTTCAATTTGGAGAAGGCCTCCGAGAATGGAAGTGCTTCAAGGTCTCGATTGACTTCGAGACGTGGAAGTTCTTTCACGCCACCCTCACTTCAACATACTGCGTCAACTCCTTTGACTCCAACTCAAGCTAGTCGAATGTCACAAACATCAGCATTTATTGATGGTAGTGTTACACCTCATAGACGCTCGGGTATCACATCGGCAGCATCTAGCAGCACAGAATCCCTTCATTATCGACCTAGAACGACGGAAGGGACAACTTCCATAATGCGAAAGACAAGTGGCGACTTGACAAATGGGGTGCCGCCTAGCAAAAGTCGATTACCTCGAACATCACTGCTACGTGCATCGCGGTCTTCGATAGCGGCACCGCAGCTCAGGGATGATTCCTCACATCTTAGAAGAGAAAATAGGGAGATTGGAGTTAGGACAAGAGAAAGAGAAAGGGAAAGGGAAAGAGATAGAGACAGGGATAGGGATAGGGATAGGGATAGGGATAGGGATAGGGATAGGGATAGGGATAGGGAAAGGGAAAGGGAAAGGGAAAGAGAAAGGGAAAGGGAAAGGGAAAAGAGAAAGAAAGAGAGCGAGAGAGAGAACCAATAAGATCTAATACATCTACTCCGGTTGGTGGGCCTGAGCTTAAGTTGAATTCGAGGAGGAGAACAACGAGACCGCCTAGTGGTGATATTAAATGGACATGATATGATCATGATCATAATCATAAAACGTGATTATAAGATATGAAAATATGATATAAGGGATCCATGAATTGGGAAGAAAAGGGCTGGATGGATTCATGGATGGATACTATTATGGATGGGTGGGTGGATGGGATGGATAAGGAATGGAATTGACTGCATTTTCTTCGGAGTAATTGAAAGACCATAGGGGTCTTTAAAGGGGTTTGTTCATCCGTCTACCATTTGATAGGAACTTGATAGTGTTTGCATATTTGCGAGGAGTTCCTAGGTGCATTGAGGGAAAGTAGGGGTTGGGATTGGGGATTGGGGTTGGGACTGATATTGATACAACATCCACGGATGAAATGAAGAAGTAGTCCTTTTTTTTAGTATTTTAGAGATTAAATTAAGTGAGTTGAGTTGAGTCGAATTGAATAGAGAAATGAGAAATAGCAATATAATGGGCTGTGATTGTCTCTTGTTTTGGGGAATTGTTAGCAGAGTGCTATATACTCTTAGGTGAACAAAGTATAGATGGGCATCGGGAGAATATGGGTGAAACCACCAAACGTCCCTCGATATATACTTTGACTTCGGATCAGGGCTCATACCATACATACCATAACATGCTTCAAGTCAAGCAAGCTTCACGCATACATGAGCCCGCACCCACGATCGCTCTCCCCAATCGCTCAACGGGACGTCCTCGACAAATTATCGCTTTTCCTCACGTGTGCCTCCCTCCCTCCCTCCCTCCGGTCTAACAATGGGCTCACGCGACTAGACTGGTCGTCGAAGATCGAGAAGTATCTCCTGCGTTACGCTACGTTAGATTGGCGGAGATGTATCGCGCGTTGGGTTTCTTTGCTTGTGGGGGCCGGGATCGCATCTCATCTACGGCTGGTTCGGGCCCTAGAACAAAGGCACTTGGCTCTTCAAGAAGCAGGACGTCCTCTGGTGTGTGTCTGCGGTTCGTTGCGCTCTGGAGTATGCATGTCCGAGGATGGGATTCGAAGTTCACGATGGCGCACCGGAGGATCGTCGGCCATTCCTCGAGGCGAGACCGTGTCGAAGTGTCGGGTGCGTATATATCAGAGCCCGCTCGCATCATCTCAAGGCGCAGTTCCGTCGAATACAAAGCTGTAGGCACCGAGCGGTGGTCGGCTCGTGCTCGATCTTCCCGTTTGACCCCCGTCCGCGATCATGCGTTGGGCAATCGATCCCCCGATTTCGGCAACATGGCGCGCAGGCTCGTGGTGGAAACTTTTCCGTGCCCCCGCTGCGTGCGGATGGTGTTTCGTGCGTGCGAGTCATTGGGTATTCGAGTATGCCTATCTCTGGCACTCGGGTTCTCCCGTGTGTGTGGCTTGCTCGGATCTCGTGGAAGGATGGCGTACACCCGTGGATATCCTAGAACATCTTCATCTCGCGCAACCGGTTTTCGTTGGAGGATCGTGCTGCTGGGATTATGAGGATCGAGTGAGAATTCGTTGATTGGATCTACAGATTTGGGAGGTTGATGCGCTTTCGTCTGAGGCTGAAAGATAGTTGAGTCATTATACGTCATTACTAGATTTAGATGATTATGGCCGTATGTGCTGATGCGAAGAGATCGGAATGTTACATCATCTCATTTACATTGAGAGGTTGTTGACTTGAGATTGGTTGCTCTTGACTAGGACTTTCGAAAGTATGGATCCAATACATTGTATTGCTTTGATTGGGACCTAAGATTTGCGCCGTTTGATCTTGTTTGACTGTCTAAGGTTGACTGACAATCTTTGGACTACGTATTATCTCGTCTTTAGGAGAACTTTCTACGCTGTAGGATGTTTCTTCTTGGTTCAGACGTCTTTGAAAGTGAGATTATCTCATCTTAGTTGATTATCTGATATTCATCCAAATGGCCTAAATCTCAACTAATTGTCTCTTTTTGATTGATAGATCGATAGATTCATATATGTTGTTTATCTTGGTACTATTGGCACGATAAATGAAGGGGCATGATTAGGTCTTTTGTACTGATCCATTCATTCATATAAGCTGACTGACTGGCACTTAGCCCTTCTCATCTATCTAATCTGTTTCTAGCAATCACCGTTCTGTTACTTTTGCTTTATTTGAGCCTGAATGAACTTGTCAGGACAAAATTTCCTAACAAAGCCCCGAATGTTCGAGCCAACAGGCCCTGAAACTTCCACCTGCTTCTCATTCTCTAGTGCTCTGATTAAGATTACGGTACCGTAATTTCGGGCATCCTTTTCCTTCTCTAGTCTTTCTAAGCCGCAGTTTCTATCCTCAATAGTGGGGAAGCTAATGGTGATGACCTCCTGAAGGCTTCTAACCGCCCGAGGAGCGACCGAGCTGGATTGGGAGCTAGCGAATGCCCCTCTGCCTGAAGTATAAGGTACGGAGGTATTGGCGCGCTGGTGCTCAGGGGTAAAGCTCAATTCACTAGCCTCGGCAAAGGAAAGAGAAGGAGCTCCTCCCGCTGGGCCGCTGTCGTCAAAGGAGAGTGGGACCGCACAGTTGGCGAGACTGGCGTCGTCGAAGTGGGCGATCTTTAGGCTTTCAGGCTCTTCTGAGTTTCTTTCTTCCATCCACACTGGAATCCTCGATAGCTTTTGAGCGGGTACGGACGCGAGAGGCTTGGCTGAAATACTAGGACTCTGCGTGGTATTTGCCCTGGGAGTGATGGAGGTAGCAGGGGTGGCAGAGGAGCTTACGGCCACTGGGACGGAGACATCAGAAGAGGTGGTAGGAGCAGCGGTAGCAGATACTACGGCTCTACTTGCTTCGATCTCATCCATTAGAACGTCGAGTTCTTCCATGGAGGCCAATTCATCATAGTTGGTAGACATTCTGCGTAAGGTATGGTAGCTGTTAGTCTAGGACTGTGAGTTGCTTGATAGATCGAAAGGATGGAAGTAGACGAGAGTCCTTGCATCTGTCGATATTCTCGAGATTCTCGAGCACAAAAAGCAATACTCGCGTAACATCATGAAACCAGACAATAGCAGCGAATTAAGCGAGGAAGGCCTAACAATTACTTCATGCTTCCCTTCGCTTCGCTTCGCATCCCGCTTGATACTGTATAGAACCTAACAACAGGAAAGAACAAAGTGCTGAGCGTTCAGGGAGAGACATTTGATTTTCTTTCTACTCAACAGGTACTTGTTGCTCAATTGCATACCAAGAAATACTCCATTCGCTTAATTCTTTTGATCTAGCACTACCCAGGCAGATTCTTAAGCTCAATTACCCTAGTCACCATAAAAACTAGTACAATATACCGTATCTCTATTTTTTGGCCGCAAGATATGTCAGTAATCGCTTGTCGAAGAGCATGAGCAACAAGGAGGCATCAATGTCAAATGGGATGATCAGATCAAAGAGCTTCTTCCTGCATTTATCTAGTCCCAATCCCATTTTGAGATACCAAAATAGTCTTGCCCCAAAGAAGAAATTGCCAATCTAGCAAGCACGGAACATCTAGCCTTCATAATGGGTCAAAATTTCATGATGAGGACCGGTGTTAAGAGGGTAGGATGAGAGACCTATGCAAGCGCAGCGAAGGAGACGCTGCATTTCCTTCGAGCTTGCTGTCTAGCAATATGAATCATTAGGTATATAATTGATGCAACTCTTGTCAAGGAGCCACGACTGCTCTATGGTATACATTAAAATACAATAATCTATTCGTTCAGGTTAGCGCAAAGTTTTATCGTACTTTTCATCCATATTTCTAAATGGATCCTCAGTTTTCTGCAGATAATACCGGCATTTAGAATAGAAATTTGAAAATGAAGGGTTTGTGGGTTGTGTTAGCATGATAGTGTTTGCAGATATAGAAATTGCAGCTCTGAATCGCTACAGTTGTTCCAAACTTTGCAAAATTACTCACAGTCGTTTTGAACTTTTAAGTGCATCTTTGGATTAGCACCTCTCGGTACCGAAGCCCAAAAGGACGGGCTATCATTGATGCAACGTTGAGTCATCGCTATTTGGCAACTATTGATTAGCATGACTGTGGCGAAATACTTCAAGGTTACTACAAGAAAGTTGCATGGAGACATGATACTCTGAGGAATTCTGGAACCGTTCTGGTTGAGAGGATGACGGAGCACATGCGCTCTGAGAGAAGAGATACTTTACTCGAGCGAATGTTTGCAGAATACGATGACCGAACACGGTTCCTTTAATCTGTGTTCATCTAGCTGTCAAGATAAAAGAAAAGAGATAAGTACCGAGGCAGGGAGCGGGAAAAGAGTATTCTCAATGAATCTTCTCTACAGCTTCCACGGTATATCTTCAAAGCTCATTTAGAAATGATGTGTAAGCGAAAATTTGGGAATGTGTTTTCTGGAGTTTGGAAGCAGTGATGGAGAGTCAGCGACCTATCCGCAAATAGCACTTCGCCAACACCCTGTGCAGAGTCTCCACAATTCCTTTTCGCGATAGATTGAATCGAGGATGGAGCGGCAGCTGGATGTTCCCCGTGTTCTTTGGTCGCCATAAAGTTCATCTGGCGAGACCAGGGTTCGCGTAAGTGAGCTTGGCAATTGACTTGTGTGTCTTCTCGATTGGAGGGCGGGTGGGTATCTATCTACGTTGAGATATACAATGCTATGGTAAGTGAAAATATCGAAGATTGTCCAAAAACACGGTCTCAGGATGGGTTCCAAGATATAAAATGTGGAAACGAACTTCGATTTGTCATTATACTGTGAAGTCTCAAGATTGTGACTGTTGTGTGGATGGCAATGTACGGAGGCTGTGGCAGTCAAGTGAATCACCGAAGATGGAAGATATTTGGTCGGGTACATGTATTAGTGCGGGTAGGATCGAAAAGCCTGGGAGCAAAGTCCTCCCGATGTCGATTTATTCTTCTCGCCAAAGTTTTTTGATGCTTCGAAATCGTCTGCGTAGTAGCGCTTGTCGCCATGCTGCGATGACAGCCCTGATGTAGAGGTGCGAAGATGGAAAGCTGTGGAATTGAACCTCTATATAGTGATGAGTGAAGCCAGCTATCGTAGAAAACTATAGAGCAATGAAATATTGAGCTTGAAAACCCGTAATAAAGTCAGCCGCTGATGTATTTGTACCGTTGGGTATGTACCCTTCCGGCTCAGCGATCCGTGGACGTCCTAGGAGATACATACCATGAAATCAGTCTGTAGAAATAGATTTCCATCATCTATGCTAGAAACATATGGAGATTATTTTGGCTCCATGCTGCAAGTTTTTAGACATTCAACTGGTTTGTCCTTCAATTCGTTCTCACGCTCCTTCCTAGCCTCTCCCTTCCTCCCAGCTGTACTTATCCCAACCTATCTTAGAAAACCATCAAGGTTTCTATTATGAGGGTCGCAAAAATGGGTGAGATGAAGTTCAGTATCTCATGGACGGTTTCTATGCCCCTGTTGGAGCGACGTATTGGACAATGTGATTTGAAATGCCTTCGTCGGATACAACACTATATGCATTAAACACAATAGGTCTCGGAATATCTCCATCGGTCTAAGTTAAAATTTACTTGGAATTTTTGCTAAAGCCTTCTCTCTTGCCGTCAATCTTGTTGAATAAGCTGATTTGTAACGTTGACTGGGGATGAGGTGAGCTTTTCGCTAGAGCACTTTTAATTCCTGCCAAGGGTAGTCTCAACAAAGAGCCTGCCGAGATATTATTGATTAGTTCGTGACTTTTCTCCTGCCCCCGAGCTACTTGATACCCTCCAATGTGTGGATATACTTTTGTTTCGATTTTTCCAGTGGTAGGGCTCTTGGAGTCTTTGTCGGTTTCTGTGGAACACCTGGTGACTTTTTTTCTAGCATTGTTCTTTTGAGCAATTGTTCGCTTCTTATTCCAATTTTTTATGTATTAGTCAAGTTCCTTCAATATCCAATGAACAAATTAATTAGTTGACTCTACTTGGGTACCTTGACGAGGAGCATCGGATCTGTGAGAACATTATTGTTCCGAAGATCTCCCGCCCCTTTCACAACTCTGTATTCTCGCTTCGAGACACCTCTGGTAATAACCCACATTTCAGTTGAATATCAATCCACAATCAATATACTGGGTCCCAGTATCTATGAATAAGGATCTAACACTATGATGTTATATATATCGTTGACAGCCATCGCCTTCCCTTTGATGGTTAGTATTTGATTCGCCTTGCCCAGTGTGGACTTTTTGTTAATGGCTAAAAAGTGGAGGCTCGAACCTTGTGGATTTTTTCATGGCATATATTGACTTAAATCCAAAATTAGCAATTGCTGATCAAGTTTCATTCTACCTGTGCAAGCGAAATAGATAGGGTTGGAAGCTGGGAGGATATCTGACTTAAAGAGGCTGAAGTATAGTAGATTAATGGCTTTGATATTTGTCTTTATATAATCATGCACTTGTCTTTCAGTAGGCAGTGTAATTATACTATTCAATAAGATAGCTGTTTATGATAGAGTGTGGTGGAATTTATTAGATGAAGAAGAAAATGATGTAAGCACAGTGAAGCTTGGCAATAAAAGGCAAGGGAAATAGTACGGTGAAGTAAAAATTATGAAAATGACAATCGGCTCAACATTATACCGTTTCAAAGAGCTTCAGAAGAAAAAGAAAACTCTTGGTTGCATGTAGACATGGTCAAATGTCAAATTACTAGGCCCAAAATATGAATCAATTTGCTACTTAGAATAAGTACTATGGAAATCGCTGACACTTTTAAGAGAGATTGGGTATTAAAAAGTAAAACTTCGTGTGGCAGATATGGGAGAAAATCTTCCCGGAAGAGATCCTTGAATGCTGAGCAGAAGTGGAAACACCCATTTTCTCCTCTTATCACCACCAGGTTTTGTCCTGTGCTTCAATTATCGAGTCGATCACTGCGTCAAATTTGGAATGGGGAGTCGAAGACTCAGCTTCAGAGGTGCAAGAGGTGGTTGATAGCGATTGAATGCATATGCGATACCGTGCATCATTCATCAAACATGTCCAGCATGAATGGGTGAAATTGGTAGATAGGCAATAAAGCGATGGCAAGTGGAAGAATTATCCGGATGAGCAAGCAAGGAAATATCAATTTTCCATAGTAGAGTAAGTGATGGGGATAAGATAGAGGTACTCAATTAACTCATCATTTTCCGAGAAAGTCCCTACGGCGATGATGATATCTTGGTTTTTTTGCCAAATTCTTGCCGTATCACAAACCAGACCAAGATATTAATCTGTTTCGTTATTTCGTAAGATATTGGCACAAATAATTCAATGGATGGTAGATAAGATGTGACCGCCACCAATCCTGGGGTCTGCGAATGATTGTTGTGGTGTGACAGGTTCTAAAGGATTGGTAGGAGAAGAAAATTCGGAATCTGCCATCGAGGCAGGTCGAAAGTGGAGATAGTAAGAGTGTCAAGGAACTTTGAATCATCTGCTTTTGAAACTAATGGCATTTAGGGTTGACGAGAAGTTTTGCTGTTCTTCTAGGGGTTTTTCTCTTCTTGGGAGCTGATTTATCATTCTCGCTATCGATGTATTCGTCATCGTCTTTGCTGTACTTGTCTTCTCCATCATACTCGCTCTCATCCGCTGTATGTTCAGCTTGAGTACTTCCGTATTGCTGTGATTGCGCCAGGATCTGCGCGAGCTGGTATCTTGGCAACTTCAATTTCACGATGAGAGAAGCCGCGCTCAGAGGCTTAGCAGGTGTTGTTGTGAAACTGTGTATTCGCACCTTCAACTTGACGATAAGAGAGGGTAGTGTCGAAGATCTTGGTGGATTTTCACTGGAAGTAATCTCAGTTGATTGACCTGCATGCTGTTCCTGATATTTCGTGGCGGCATGGGTAGCCCGAGGTGAGGATTGTCTAGAATTGATGTAATGCGCATCCAATTGAGGAATCAACGATGATTGATGCTCGCGTGGTGCTTGTGGGACCGCATGTGATAGATGAGGCTGTGATACGATGAGTGTGGTGGTAGCAAGTGGAACTTTCCTAGGCACTTGAAGGTATGACTCAGTGGGTTCTTGATGCGTAGAATCATGTTCATCAGTAAGGTGCCTGGTATCTTGCGTTGAGACTATCTGGTACTCTTGGCATTGTAGTGGAGAGCCGTGGAAAGTCGTGTCTGTAGTGTAAAGAGACCCTTCGGTTGCCTGACGATCAACTATCATTTTAATTAGTAACTGTCCAAAAGCAGAGAATTAATTGGGGTAACGAATGTTAGATAGTGGATAGAAAGGAAGAGGGAAAAAATAACATACCAGCTTGAAGCAGAGGCTCTTCTGGCTCAGGTGTAAAGTGTTCTGCATGGAGGCTTGTGTTTTCTTCGTTCGATGGAATCTTGTCAAGCTCCGTTTCAACTTCCAAGCTACAATAGGCGGCATAATCTGTCAATTTATCGAAATCAAAATCGTTTGTTTGAACTGAAGGTTTCTCGAGTGGAAAGGAATTGTGCGGTGGAGGACTTATAGATCGCATCATGTTGTGCTGTGCATGCAAATTAAAGTGTTGTTGTTGGGAGTGGTGGGATTCGACAAGTTGAGGCTGGGCTATCTGGTCAGATCTTTCGACATTATCTGAATACAAACTAACGATGGAATCAGTGTTGATGTTTTGATTTTCAGTGCCTTGTGAGACTCCAGGCCGAGAAGCTAGAGTTGACGATGGAGCCTTAGTACTAGATTCAGGGATGTTGGAACTTCCATAGTGAGTCTCAAGATTCCGTGCAAACCGGTCCTGCATATCGTTGAATTTAAAGGTCAATAATAAGACAGATATTAACCACAGGTTTAAATCTGAATGTTCAAGAGAAAGATATGATGGTGGTTTAGAGAGAGGTGGTTGTCTGACCCCTGAAATTACCCGAGCACGTGATTGTGGTGTTTGATGTTGTTTGATGAAGGCTTTGACTTGGACTAAATTATAGTAATTGTGAAATCTACATTTTTGAAGTACAATCAAGAAGAGGTCTTGAGATAGCCCTTAATCTGCAATACAATCTATATAGATCAATACCAAAAGGATATCAAGCCAATGGAAATTCGTGCCACATTCTTCCCAGGCCGTACCACACTGCTTTCATAATAATCATTTCAACCCAGCCATTGAATACGGTCATTTCACTCAAATACAACTTTTTATCCGTAATTTCTTATTCTCTAAGCTGGAATGGATGCTTGACTATAAAAAGGAGACAGCTAGACCTACTCGGTTCTTGGACTCATTATGCCAACCTCCTGGCATGCCGCTGCTTCGTACAGACAAAATTTATTCAACCTGAGTTCAGGATAAGTCGCAAGGTAGAACACGTACATATTAAAGTTACGTATCAAAAGCATTGACTATGGAGTACGGTTCCTATAAATGTGGGCAAACAATTCATTCAAACAATCATCGCGTGTTATGAGCGTCTCATCGCATCGATATAATTGTCACGAAGCAGAGCGAAGCAGAGAACTGTAGCGCATCAAATAGTTTTACTGATCTTGTAGACTATAAGAAGAAAAAAAGAACTAGCTATAAGGGAGAAGCCATATATATATACCCATTTCAAGGGTGCCTCAGGCACCCACCTCCCTCCACGAGAGCACTTTCTTACAATGATTCACTTTACCAAAGTGGTTTGTTTGTCTATATAATTCATGATAACCCTACACTGTACAAACAAGTCAAACATACATACTCAGTGGTCAAGCTGTTCTATGCATCAACTCTTACTCCCGAATTCCCCAAGCTAACAATTTCTATAGTGTTGGGTTATCATGGATATCGACAAACTCCGACCTGTTAGGAGTGTGACTATAAGCAATGTAACTAATTCTCTATTCAAGATAGAAACTACAATGGGACCCACTACCTGACTCGTGTTTCAGGGAACCAGGACAAAACTATAAACTACTTTAATTACTACTATGTGGTGACTCGACCTTAGGATATTAAGTGGTGAGTCGCCATTCCTTACTCCTCACTCCTCACTCCATCAAACAGCTTGACCACTGTACAATTCTCTTTTTTTGGACTTTTTGTTTTTCGGCATGAAGAATCATACGTTGACTTCTACCACCGTTTCTTTATTTATGAACAACGAGCAGGCAATATGATATGACGTTAGATCATCGCGCGACAGAGTTATCAAGTACAACAAACACAACATCAAATTTTCTTTTTAAATCATCAATTTAACTTGACTTACGCTAGTAAATTTGCTCCTTCCAATGATCATAATTTTGCTATGAGCCAGCAGCCATTTCCAAAACCTTCAACACTTGCTCTTTACTAGTCAAGGGCACTGCATTTGTGGGTAACCACCTATCCTTAAGACAATTCTCTGCCAGTGCGTCCAATTTCTCCTTACCAATACCGACATCCTTTAAACTTCTCGGCATGCCGAGCTCACTCACAATGGCACCTAGCGCATCGCCTGCATCCGAACTTTCTTTCTTTAAGCCGCTCTTCTCGAGTACCTCTTTGACGGTCGCCTCCTCCCATAAAACTTTTAGGACTTTCCTCTGCCCTTCGATAACCTTCTCATTCTGACCCCCATACTTCACATTGTATTTCAACACGGGAGGCAACATAATACAGCTTGTCTCGCCATGGCCGACGCCCAATGGACCCAACTGATGTCCAATTCCATGACTTGCACCCATCGGTATTCCTTTACCTAATGCTTTCATCGCTTCCACCACCCCCCACATTTCCTTCAATCTCGCCTCCTCGTTCGTCGGATCTTTCTTAGTGATCAACAAATTCGGCACAAGCAACCTCAATGCTCTCGAAAATCCTTTGTCACTTTCAGCACAGACATTTTGGTCGAGCGAGCATAGTCCTTCAACACAATGATCGACGGCGCGAAGACCAGTGCTAAGCCAAATATGTTGAGGGGTGGAGACACATAGGGATGGGGATAAAATGACAAGGGAGGCACCCATGGATGGATGTCTGAAAGATACTTTTTGATGGGTCAGAGTGTTAGTTGCACCAGCGAATGGTGAGTATTCCCCGCCGGAGAGAGACGTTGGAATGTTTATTATGGGTATTTGACACGGCTTTAGGTTTGGTGTCTTGGCCTCTGCTGAGAGAGAGTATAGTTCATCGCGGTTGGATATATCATTTGCTAATGCCTAATTACATATTAGATATTGTTGCACGGATTTTCTGTTATGATGTGGAGCGGGGTAGCGGGCGTTAAACTTTCTCCGCATCATCCCTAGTCATCGGAGAAGCGGCCGAGATCCGAAGGTGGACTAAAGGTGCCATGATTGTATCAAGTGTGACATACAAAAGAGATGAGTTTTGCTCCATCAGTAAGTGATCCAGCTCCAAGCGTAACAATAATATCTGCTTCTTTCTCTCGCATATCATGAATGATCTCCAATATATCATCCCATGGCGTATGCGGCTTGATTCCATACCTCACGCCCACAACCAGGTTACCAAGACGTTCGTTGAGAGAACTGAAGTTGGATGTCTTGCTGATGGAGTTCGACACAATTATGTAGACTTTAGAGGAACGGAATGTGTTCTTAATGTGATGAGCACATGCCTCTGGGAAAGGGATGCCAGTCGAAATGTGGGGTTTGGATTTTGAAGGAAACGCCTGAGTGTAAGTTTCCTTGGGGGCCGCCATTTGGTTGAACTTGGTAATGGAGAGGGTCCTTGGGGTAAATAGATATTTCTACAAGTTTGAAATTTAAAAGATTGAATGCGATAATGGGACAATAGGATTTCTGTACTTGTATTGTATGCGAATTCATGAATGCAATTGAGGTTTGTCATTGACGGTTGGAACCGATTACTAATCATATTGCCGAGTTGCCGCTAGAATGACGATCATCGGCAAAATTTCATAACGTCGTCTCTTTAGAGAAACATCACATCCTTCCTGTTCCTTTGATGCAAATGATTTTCATGAGCATTGATACGATATAACATTCTACAGCCGATATTTACCCATGGACATTGCTTTTGTTTCCTTGTTGGTAACCCTTTGCAAGATTTCCTCTGAGTTGGTCCTCTGTGGTCTGGAGTGTTGGAACGGAACGTCTTGACATAAAATATGTTCGGTGAACTGGATGTTGAATGCTGAATGCTGAATGCTGAATGCTCCACTCTGCTAGTAGTATGGGGTAAAATAGCGACATAAATAGCTATTGTGCACTAGCTATTTAACAGCTTCAGTGGGTCGCCCAAGGATCACTAGTACCCCTGTCCCCATCGTACGCCTCACCTATTCGGGGCGTGAAGCTTGATGATCACTGACGCTTCAAAACGTGTCCCTCAAGCAAAAGTCTATGGGACTTCATCACAGACACGTCTGAACGAATATTCTTTTGATGCGTCAGTTCTGAATGTTACCCCATCTTTCACCCAATACTAATTCGGATGTTGATGCGTATTTGTTTGAAGACCCACATCGCCGTTGGAATCACCAGCGCTTGTTTGTCTACGCCAATCCTTACTGTAAGCTAAGGAAGCTCTTGCCAAATAGAATGGAAGAAATCCCAGTACTGGTGCAATGTGTTGCACATCTGTACAAGGTCTTGTATTTTAGCAAAAAGCTAACTTCATCCAGCCATTTTCTGTTGCACTTCTGAACGGGGGTCTGGACCGGGATCTGCATATTTTCCACAAGCTAAAGCTTTATTATCCGCTTCCTGCTGGAAATCTGTACTAGGATCAGCATTTTAGCAGAATCTAAGATTCTCTATTTATGTTTTGTTGCACATCTGTGCTGGGATATATATAGTCTAGAGGCTCAAGTCTCCTTGATCGTTTTCTGTTGCAAATCTATACCAGGATCCGAACTGACCAAAACCCCCAGATTATCTAGTCGCGTTATGTTGCACCTCTGTACTGGGATATGCCAATTAGTCCACGGCTAAAATTTCCCCAGTCACTTTCTGTTGCAAGTCTGTGCAGGGGTCTGAATTTTTTGATGATTTCTGTTCCAGCCTTAGAGATTCTACGTGTAGTCATTGGCATGATGCTTATATTCCAGTCCAACTCCTGCCAAATCTTTTATCCTGGTATCATCCTATAACTTTTTAGCATCAAGACTTCTGGACGTCTGTGTTGAAAGAGGGAAATCATACGTCGGGGACCACTGCTCGAGTTCGCATTATCGCGGAACACTGGAAACGCTTTCCTTACAGTAACACCCGTGACTTTCGGTTGCTTTAATGACTTATTGCTTTGAAATTAATGGCAAGCATAATCAGTATACTGTGCATATAAGCCGTGGCCGAAGGATTCTGGAGACATCCACACAAAGCTTGAAGGCCATTTTTGATATGGGAAGCTTAGCTTGATATTTCATGTCAGCTATTGATTGTTCCAGCTAAATACGCCTAATTTCTGATGGCTCTCTGACATGGGCCTATTGTGATCTTGCTAACTACTCAGTCATTGCTATATTCATCATTCATCTTTATTCATTGAGTATTCATAAACTTCTTGTGTAAGTTATTTACATATCGCCATCTGGTTTACATATGGATAAAAGGAGGGTAAGATACAGGACAACGGTTGAGCGCAATACAAATAAAACATGTCGTCATTCAAGAGCAAAGCGTAATACCTTGCCAGATTTCCTACGGGATACTACATTTGTACATTGCAATTAGCTACCGATAATTCATTTGTAATGCCTCCTCTGAATCATGATCAACTCTCACATGAGCCTGTTCAGACGGCTGGCACTGAGTTCAAAGTAGAATGTGGTGCAAAGCGTTGCGAAGCCGAAAGATGTTTGCGGCATCAACTCAGGAGTGCCAAGTATATTTATCGAGTATCGGTCTCCGCGAAATCCTCAATCGAAGTGTGTATTTTGTTTTTCTGCTCTCGGTGATGAAATCGGGAGTATCTAGACCAGAGCCGGATAGGTTAGTTCCAGCCTGCGATTTTGTAATTCTCACGATTCATACTGATGAGGAACGACGTCACCACCGAAGAAGTGACGAATTCACGAATCCAAAACAATAGACAGTAGCTACCTAGTTAGTTTTATAACTTACTCGATTGATTCATATCAATCTAAGCTACTACTAGCATGAAACTCGAAGAAGACCAGGCTTTTAATTTGTTTTCTGAGAGTAGAAAGTATTATGATTATAATGGCCACGTCTCACTAAGGAAAGAAGCACGCAGCCAATTATCATTTATTTACATGTTATTCTGGTGAAGTATTTCGTAATTTAACTACGAAAAATAGCATAGACTATGCTTTCTTTTAAATCCCAATTGCATCAAGACCGACACCATATGAAATCAGTTCAGAGATGCAGAAAAGACTTGGAAGTTGCCCAGTAGTCGTTGACGTTCGCTTACGTTTAACTTGAACTTGAAAATGTAGTAGGACATGAAAATAGTCCAATGAGAAGTTCGGATAGGTTCCACCTGCCGTCAACATGAATCGTTAGAATTTACTCTAATATCGAGTAAATGACTTGGAGAATTGACCATTGTGTATCTTATGGATATATATCTTTGATTCTTGGTATAGATGGCTTGATATACACAGATAAATGATTTTGTAGCAATAGTTAGCTGGCCTTTAGCGCGCTCGCAACCAAGAAGCTGGAAGAGATGGATCTAGAAAGAGCATTAGTGGAAATTTGCTACTCGAAGTTCTCCTACTAATGGTATAGCTTATTGTAGTGACCTCAACCTTGGAATTGACCGTTTTGGGTTGCACTTGTTACAGAGTACACGTTACTTGGTTGATCCGATAGTACAATCACTGTCAGTCATCGATTTCTATAATCCGATATATAGAATTATAGGATTGTAAAAGTACTTAAATCGTATTTGAGAATCACCTCGTGTTTTCGAACACCTCAAACTTCCTTCAGTAAATGAAGAGAGACTGATTTCTATCTAATTAGACTTCTTTTCTTGAAATTTATATCAATTTATGTTTATGATATTTCACAAAAACAATGTCTTTCACTAACGAATAAGTACTCAAAGGCCGAAGTAACCTGTAAATATACACACAAAAATTATTATAAAATCTATATAACATAAAAATGTATGATTAAGGTATAAGTTAATAATAATAGTAGTGAAAAAAGTATCAATAATTTAAACTAGGTAACCTCACTCACTAATGAACGCCGGTGTTAACCAACACTTCTTAATAGACTTATTATTATATCATAACTTGAAAATAACCTTCCAATTCACTGACTCAATACGGAATCGATGACTTTGCAATGTTTTCCAACGTTCTATTAGCTAGTGTACTTTTTACCTTTATAAACCCTTTACCCATCCCCTACTGATCCTCTCACCATTACGAAAACATCTTCACGTCTTTCAGATACCTTTCAACACATATTCACTCGATATTCACTTGATTTTTGATTTTGATCTACCAATACCTACCTTCTATTTTGCAAGATCCTTGTGAATATTCACTTCAAAGTAACTAATTGATAATCGATAGTCAATAACTGATTCATTATATCGTCATCTTAGTAAGTTTTCACCAAAACATTCATTAATTGTACTATCATTCATGCTACATCATTCACCTACAGTTCTTTCTCTACTCCTTAGTTGTCTTCACACTTAGCACAAATGCTATTATTCAATTTGTATTCAATTGAAGAGGAGTATTAAACAATCTGGAAAAGAATTAAGTGGAATTGAGGAAGCTGTACCTACTCATCGTATTGAACGCACTAGCTCCTCAAGGAATATCCTAAAGCCCTCTATTCCAAACGTCCTACCCAAAAATACAACTATGACTTTAGCGAAGATTTAAGTGCTTGCAGCTTTAATCTACCAAGCTAATGGCATTACACACAAAGCAGAACCTCAGACGTAGTAGCTGAGCTTGCACTCGCTAACAGAATATTATAGCCCTAAGTTAACACAAATCAAGGCACGATGTCTACTCCAAAGAACTCCGAGACAGATGTGAAAAGATATCATCTGGAATCAAGATGGGAAGGAAATGCGGATGTGGAGGATACAGTGATATCTCCTTTGGTGAAGCGCACCTTGTAAGTTCCTTTTTCTCTGCAGTTTTGCGCACTGGTATATCTTCGCCTATTTCAATTCGCTTTGGGGCAATGACCAGTCCATCGGGATTTTACGAGTGCAAGCCTATGGGCAGAATCCAGATCTTTGGGCAGATACCCGAAAGACTTTTATTATTCGCTCGGGTCTTTGTACCTGGTTGGAGCGAATACCAGACCTGTCTAGATCCTACGATGATCCGTGGGAGTCTCCTGGATGTTCAATACTGCCCCTGTCTCTTACTATCTCATCTCACCATCCCTTGACTTCCCTCGATGTTTGGTCATACAAGCTAACCGAGAATAGTGCGGCAGATGGTGCATTCGCAAAAGTCTCTTACGAAATTGTTGAGAAGATAATAAACGAGGTCGATCCCATCTCGCAGTTGTGCTTCTCTCTGACCACCTCCCGCTTCTACAAGATAATCAAGACTTCTAAGCGTCCTGGAAGCTACCAAAGCTATCTTCATAGTTATTGCTATGCTGATCGGCTTTCGCTGGACTTGAGTACACAAGTATCAACATGCGGGAAATACGTTTGGGATAAGGATGACTATTATCTTAATCATGTTCCAACGTTTCACGATACTGAAGTTCAATGGCAACCCCGTCTTGTGGATCTTTTATGGAGCGAACCTTTCTTTTGGGGTAGCGGTGGTCAGTGGTGCGAAGGGTGCTGCAGAATACTGCCCCCAACCAGCTGGAAGCAATGCGAATTCGAGAGAGAGCTTTGGGGATCCGCATTGCCAAAACACGAAGTCGTCACCAATTTTCTCGCCCATACTCTTTTTGAGCAGATCAAAGGGGATGACACTCGTGAAGATCCTGATCTTCTACTGCAATGGCTCATAACGTCCGATACATTAAGCGTGTATGAGTCCCAGGAGAATGATATCAACGACGAACTCTGCGTTAAATGCAGATTGAAGGATATCATCACTGATAGCGGCAGAAGACCACAGTTCTGGGAAGGCTCTTGGGAGGGGTTTGTGGACACTGGCAGGGTAGCTGATGCTGTGGCAATCAACGGTGGCTTGGGGGATAAGAGCTGCCGTTATGAGGTGCTTTCTTTAGAGCGATGGAGCGATAGCTGGGGGGTTTCTGTATCATGGAAAGACGTGTGGAGGGCATGCGGGCTATTCGTGAAGGAGTATAAGGGGCATCGCTACCAGCTCTGAGAGGTACCAATGAGCCTCAATGAGATGATCCGAGTTCTTAGGCGAGGTTGATGCACAGATTGCTGCAGCTGGTTGATAGATGTTAGTGTGAACCAGTTAGATGAAATTAATAGATACATGCCAAAATTTTAATTTGCAATGCTTAGATGTCTGTGCAAAGATTTTGACTTTAGTGGCTAGTGTCCGATGTGCTTGGATATCTTAGCCTTCTGTTCAAATCAAAATGGATCATGCAGTAAGTTAATCACCGAAACGAGGATTCGATACAAACGGGAGTCGCGTCTAATGGAATTCATACAGCGCTCTCTTCTGAAATTCTTGAGGGATATAATACTTTGGTCCAACGAGTTCGATACAGTAGTTCTTTCGCAGTCGCACGGTGTAGACTTATAGTCTAAGTTTGCTGAGGTGAATATAAATAATAAAGCATGCATGATCTCTACCACTTGGGTTTAATTCAAATGGAAATCGCGTTTTCATCAAGCCTATATTCAGCCTATATTGCATTTCTTTCCGAAAGCTCTAGAAGATATTGTTACCTTATTCAAATCAATATATACAATGAAACTTCTATGATTGCGATAAACTGGATTGAATGTAAATCAGGATTACATTCACTAAAATCTATAAGATATATATCTTCTTAACATTCGATATATCTAGGAGGAGAGGTTATTCCTTCCAAGTCAATATCAATAAATTCTTTATAATCCCATCTGTCAAACTTGATATTCATGAATCTTGCATCCAACACAATCCAAAAGACTCCCTTTCCGAAGAATAATGAGAAGAATATTTCAATCTACAAGACCACTGCGCAAAAATATGATCCGTCTACCGAGTCCAGGAGCTTCTTGGCACTTGGCACTCCTTGGCGTTTAAACTCTAAAGTTTCTTTCAACCACATGTCACCAGGTAATAGTTACTTACTTGCTCTTCTCAAAGTGAATACCAAGATCAAGTACAACTGGATAAAAGTACTTGCTGCCATGAAAGAACAAAGTCGCCAGGTCAGTTGCCGAAAAATAATGAAGCTTCTATAGCCAACCGCCAAAGTGCTAATATGACCACTTATATAGTCATTGAATTCTTCCATGAGCCAATGTATCACGAAACTGGAGAATTTCTGGGGAATCCCCTGGAAAGTAATAAAGCTTAGGTGCAGCTGCTCTAGTTTATTAGCATTACCCAGAGTTATTAGCCCATGTACACGCCACAAGTATCAGTACACGGATCTAGCTTGGATAAATCCTCAAAGCTTGTTCTACTACCATGATCAAGGTCTCAGTCGTCAAATCTTTCTATATACGAAGACACTTCATCTAATCCCATGACAAGGAATCTGGACATGGTTGAGCTAGAAGCAGAAAGAGCTCTTCCGTGTCGTTTCACCAAACGTTCATTTCGTCTCCACCTCTGAGAGGAAGACCAAACCTGTTTGTCATGACTCAAATTATGATGGTTCAAGTATCGGCAATGATTTTCATCAGAATTGATGACTGCACCCGGTTTATAACTGGTATGTCGTGTTATTTGGCGCGGGATGATTTTTTCCTCGAGCGAGGAGCAGAAGTCCGTAAGCACAAGTATCTGTAAATATAGATGAGGCATGATGCCATACTGAATGAGCATCATTCCTAACCTCTGAAACTATCAAAAATTCAAGTTTATCTTCACGCACACATTTTTGCCAATAATAAACCATGCTCTCCCCATTTAAGCTTTCAGCATCATGGCCTCAAATCCCACTACTCTTACATGTTTGGGTTATACTGGTGGTATTCCCACTTCAACCTTAACCAAGACCAACAGTAAAGTCATTGAAGTTGCTGCTGGAGCGACCTTTGATGGTGGATGGGTGAAATGCGATCATGGCCCTGGTGCTTGTAATGATCAAGTTGAAGGAGGTAAGAGATATCATCTCATCGACCCATCTCAGCTTTTGTTACCCTCAGGGTGAGTATTCTTGAAAGACCTATCCGTAAACCCAGTTTCCCTTGATGGAAACCCATCCCGTCTCATGGGGACTACGCTGACACCTCATCCAGGCGATTCTAACGCCTTCTTCATCCTTCACTCTCGCGCCACCCTTCAAAACTTAATCATCGGTAAGAACCAAGCTGAAGGCGTCCATTGTTCTGGGCCATGTATCCCAAAATCCAAGTGGTTCCAAGATGTATACGAAGATGCTATTACCATAAAAAACGACGTATCTTGTCAGGTAAGCGTAGCCTATTCTGTTATTTCACCTCCAACTCGCATGACTTCTTTGTCCCCAAATACCGAACCCTCGCTTCCAAACTGCCCTCTTTACTTTCTGATATGCATTTCGCTTGAGCAAATATTGAAAATGATCTCTGAGAGCTACTTACGAACTATCTGTTTCGAAGGAAACCTGGATTAGAGGTGGCGGCGCCTACCATGCCGCCGAAAAAGTCGTGCAGCATAACAGATGTGGCACAGTTAGCATCATCAACTTCCATGTGGAAGATTGCGGGCCATTATATCGAAGCTGTAGAAATGTGAGTTCTCCCGTTTTTTTTCTTTCGACCCTCGACCGCCGAATTCCTCAACTTGCCAAGATCGTATTCACGGACCCGGTACAAAAAAGTGTTCATGCCAATTCGATCACAATGTCTACATCCAAGGAACCACGGCCGTCGACGGCGGCGAACTCGCGGGTGTAAATTCCAACTATGAAGATACGGCTACGTTTAAAAATTGCTGTTATGCCACTCCGCATTCGTGTCAGATGTATATTGGGAATAGTAATGGGGCTGAACCCACGAAATCTGGGTATTGCTCTGAGTAACTTCGGTGAGGCCTTGTGCGGTGTATGTGTGTCAAGAATGGATTGGGGAGGATTCGTGGAGTGATGAATTTGTGGATATTTTCGCGGAGTATTGATCGATAAGAGCGTGCACATAGGAGGAACCATTCACCCATATTTGACTCCTAGCAATATCTAGATACATGCAAACAAGATATCTATCTGATATAGTGAATTAAAATTAGTTATATGCACCATCTAGAACCCTTGATTGTTCTAGAACTTGAAGAAAAGAAAAGAAAAGTATAGCAATAAATTCAAGAAATTAATCGAATAGATAAGATTATATACCACTTAGTCTACATAGGCATAGGTTCTCATTAATTACTCCCTCTACTCATTATTCCATGAAACAATCGATTAACAAACGCAAACCTACGCAAACCTATCGATAATATGCTCCCCTTTGCCCAGCCTTCAAAATTAACGTTGTTCATACCAGTCTCCACACCCGATATCCTTCACCTCGCATCATACCCAGGCCCTACTATTCCCATCCTATATCCACTCTCCTCTCAACTCACAAAAATACCGCCGCGACTGCGCCTACACCCCCAAGAACCCCCATCACACCTCCCACGACCCTATCCCCCGCCCCACTACTCTTATCCGCGCTCGCCGCGCTTCCAGTAGCAGTAGCTGTTTTGCTTCCTCCCGTTGTAGTTGCGCTCTTTGCAGCGGAATCTGTGCCCGTTGCCGCCGCCGTGGCGGATGTAGACCAATCGCGGGAGATGGCCGAGGAAGAGGTAGATGTATAGACGGAGGCGTTGTTGCAGTAAGTTTGCTTGTTTGACAGAGCGCCCGCATAGCCGGAATCGTTGGGGCATTCGTTGTAGCAGCTGGAGTGTGATGGGTCAGTGGTTGCTGGGATGCGAGGGTGTGATGGGAAGATAAGAAAGAGGCAGTCAGATCAAGCACGAGGGGGACATACGTTAGAACTGCATTCCAGCTCGTGCACAAACAAGTGTAATCCGTAGATTGGCACGCATTGGCGATCGCCGTCGTAGAGCTCAAGCAAGCCTCGAGAACATTCTGTCCCTGACAAGTAGTCGAGGAAGAGCCAGTTGCAGCCGCTGGTGCAGCAGCCGCGCTGGACTGGGCAGCGACATAGGAAACGAGGAGAGCAAGAGGCAGAAGAGCGGTTGAGAAATGCATTTTGAAGGTTGGATTTTGTGTATCGTATGATGTACGAGCAGAGATGTGGACGTGAAGAATAATGGAAATGCGAACTTGCAGATGTACGAGTATGTAAAGGAAGGACGTGTACTCTATATGCGTGTGATGTAGTGTGCGTTGGTTTGTATAACTTCACCAACGATCAATTGATTCAGGGCTTCAGCAATGCTCCAAACTTGCAATACGGAAAACAAAACAAGCAGAGGAACAGAAAGAGTTCATCAACGATGCGCATACACCTAATGTATATATACCGCCTCAGACGCATGTTCCCCCGTCCAACAGCCACCATCTCAGGTTCTCAGGGCCAAGCCATTCCAATCAACACACTTCAAATATCCCCGGACAAGCAAATTGAAACCATTATGGTAATATCACTCGCACCAGTCCTCCATCCAATCTTTAAAATTAACTTCACGTCCTTCAAAGGCCACTCCCCTTTCCCTAGCGCGTCCCGCATTGACCTTACCCCAAAATACCTGATGTGTAATTGGCTGACTTTCCAAAACAGTCTAGTCGATATGTACGATCTAATGTCTCAGGGTTCGCTGAGCAACCATGTTACCCCCCCTCGAGAAATGCTATACACATTTTTGGCCATTAACGTACATTAATACATATACGAAGAAGCCTTTGCCATCACGACGAGTAACATTACATTTCAAAAGACTAATCGACATGGGACTCATGCATTAGATTAGGTCTCGAAAATAACCTTACCCAAATTGCAAGTGAAGGGTCGAGGTTCAGAGTCTGCTTTGTAAAGAAAGAAAGAAACAAATATCCGAGATGAGTAGACCGAAAATGTTACCCCATACCACGGTATCTATTCTGGTTTCGGTAACTTTAATCTAGTACACCCCGTTTCGCCCGTTCTTCCTTGGCGGTGGTCTGAATTCACTGATTAGGAGCAGAGCATGCTTTGCATTGAATCATTCATTAGATACCTACTAGGTAGATAACCAGATAATCAACCAACCGCTCATTCTTTTACCAACCTTCAACTCTGGAGAGGGAACTTCAAAGGTTCCTGAAGGTCCGCCGCTCAGAATAGTTATCTGTAATCGAGCACCAATTGGATTGGTTACAAACAAGCTGCTATTTTATTGTAATACTCCTCGTATCTTCATTCTCCGGCAATTGCAACCTACCGCACTCCGCACAAAACAAGCCGCGAATCTTGCCGTATCCTTCATGATGTCTAATTGGAGATAGCACAGCAAAATATCATTGCGGACAGCTCGTGGCCACACCGAATGATTTTCTTTCTGGTGCACTACCTACTAAATACAAGGTCATCGGATACTTTGAGCTGGATTTTTTTTCTTTCGATTGATGTATTAATCGTTACAATGCATTTCCTAACAATGAGACTCGAGCCGGCCAAACGACTATGTATTCCGAATAATTCATACCTCCAACCCCTTCCAGGTAATTTAACAGAGAAACCTGTGGGCCACCCTCAGTTTGTATAGAAAATAACACCATGCGGGACCAATGAAAGCGCTCCAAAACAAAAATCACTCTTGTCCGAATCCCATCGTCTCTTCTACTGCCATCGTCAATTTCGTTTGTAACTGCTCAAGAGTCTTGTACGGTGGAAGATCCAGTCGGTTAAAACTGAAAAATTTGGTTAGTGAGCGTGCATCTAAATCTCTTTCTGAATATCTTACCATGTGTGTGATTTTGGTAAATTATTGGCTTCTCCTTGCTTTTCAATCGTGAATCTTCTTGGACCGTCACTACCTTGGAGATCTTTGAATCCGTTAACAGGGATACGAGATGTACCCGTAGCAAATTGAAGAAGACGGGATTTTTGTTCTCCATCCCAGCTGCGGATTGTTTGCCAGAAGAACTTGATAACCTCATCAGATTCAGTATATCCTCTGTAGTCCGTATGCTTCTTCCAATCATCAACATCGATTTCTGCAATACCACCAATCAACAATTCAAGTTCTCTTTCATCGAAAACATTGACAAGTTCGGCTGGAATCAGCTCATGGAAGCCATTGATGAAAGCTTGAAACTGCTCATCAATTCGCTTCTGGATCCTCCATTTGACCATCAAATCAACATACTCCTTTTTGTTCTCATCTGTAACCTCAATATCTCTTCCGCCTGGTTTAAGATCTTCGACATTTGTGACACCAAATCGCTCATCTTCTGTCGAAAATGTCTGGTCTAAAACACCTTCAATTGGATTATCCAACATCCATTGAAGACTTCGATGGAAATCGGCATCAACACCCTCCATGTCTTGAAGGGAGACTGCCTTATTAAGCATCATTTTATATAGGGCACCAATGAAAAATGCATCCAAGAATCGACGATGAAAGATGGCCAAACCGACCACTCTACCGATGAATTTGAAATAGTTTAGATGTTCTGGGTTGATTCCGGAGTGAGGATTGATTTGAAGGGTATAGTTGTCGTGCGCGGAGTATTCGAATAAACAATAGAAAGGATTGAACATTTCATGAGAAAGGAGGAAGAAAAATTCTCTCGACAAACCACCATAATCAAGACCATCTTCTCCATCAAACTTAATCATAAGACGTTTCTTTAGATCCGTAGCAGATTGACGCATAATCTCCGCGTAAGAATCCTCAAATATATGTGATCTTCGAATTTTAACATGACATTGACCGGAGAGAATGCGCAAAGCGGGTTGTGAACGGAAGTAGATCAGCTTTCTTCTGAAATCACGCTTGTATTGTGGTACGTTCTGATCCAGTGAGGATGGGAGTCGAGGATCGTCCCATGTAGTGGTTTTGGTGTTGTGATCTACAAAGTAAACTCTTGCAGTGTTCGTAAGTCTCATTTCCCAGCCACTTGGCAATGGACCAAGTTGTGAAACTGGTTGTTGCTGAATGGTGTTGTTGGCATTTTGACCACCATACATGCGAATATATTGTTGACGTCTAGGATCCACCCAAGTTGTAGTCCTTGTATTGTGATCCACGAAATAGGGACGCCCTTCAGGGTATGCCTTTGTTCCCAGAGTGGTGGGAGTTCACCTGTTCCGGCAGTTGTGGCGCCAGTAGCCATCATCGTCGTCGCGGCCGCCGTGTTGCTACCATTAGCTTGTTGCTGAGCCAAGTTTGGTGAATTAGCACCAGTTCTATCTTCGGGCAAGGTTCGGTTTTGATGTCTTTGGCGCTCCACCTGAGTATTAGCATTCCTCTCGTCCTGCCTTGTCTCGGTTGTTCCAGATGCCGATGGCCGATTCCAACTTGTCGATCTCGTGTTGTGGTCGACATAATAAGTTCGTCCCAAGTTATCTTCACGTCTTTCCCACCCGGCTGGCAATCTCCCTTGAGCATCCTCAAAGGAACTTAAATTATTTCGATGTCCTGCTCCTGCATTAGCCGGAGGTGCGTTGCTGCCGCCGCTGCCAGCAGCGGGTGCATGGCCTGGTGTCGGTCCAGAGGAGAGGGCTCCATTAGCCATAACAACTCCTTGTGGCTGGGGTGTATGAGGAGTAGGTGAAGCTGCCGGGTTTGAGAAACCAGAAACGGAGCCCGTTGGAGTATGGATAGAAGGTCGGTTGCTTGAGGTCGAATGTCCATTGGTGGGTGGTGCCAGGTTACCTCCTCTTGCCGGGGTATCTAGATTTGTAGAGAGATTGATGATGAGTTTCCCATGTACCACAAGATTATCTGTAGACTTTTTGAGATCTCGGGTGAGCATTTCTGGGTGATTCGTTATAAGCTTCTGGACTTGTACCCTCATAGAGAGAAGCATCACGACTCACGATCTTGGGGCGAAGAGAAATCGACTACATCTCCAACACGGACATTGATCACTCCCAGAAACCCTTGGTCCTTCTTCTTGAACTTCTTCTGATCAAATATCTGCACGGCCAATATGCTATCTTCGTTCGCACGTCTAAAAACCAAATCAGTTCCGTTCTTTCCTGCAGAGAATGGTTCATATTCACAAATCGAAGATTTCGTTCCAATATGGGTTGAGAGTCCTTTTGATAACGGCCGTCGTTTTGGTCTGTTCGCCACTCAACGTCGCAACTGCAAAAGGGTCCGGAAATCCTATACCACACGATTAGAAAGGTCATTTTGTGGGAGGGTTGGCATTCATACTAAAGACATCACGCTTGTATAACCCGTCGGCAGCAATTACTGTTGATAATCAGTACATCCACTTGTCACCAAGAGCTGAGTTAAGCCTACTAGTTAATCGAAGGTTGGGCTGGCTATAGGAGTGTCAGTTATGTTTCTCTTGTACGAACGAGTTTCAACATACGCTGGGAGACTTGAATCAATTCTGCTACTGCTGGCCATCGTGAAAGTTCGCCAGAGATGGCGGCGTCGTTTCTTGGAACGTCAACAATGAATAAGGGTAGAATAGTATCGTAGAACACTTTTGAAGTTTCTTGGGTTTCAAGGTTCGCGGAAGCTTTGCGCTTGTGTTAATTTGGGGCTGTGTTAAGTAGAGCTGCAGAAGCCCCCTTACACCCAACTTATGTATGAATCTGACTGTTGTTGGGCTTATCGTTATCGATTCAAGTATTCGTGAGACATAAAGACATGATAAAGAAAAAGATATTCGTAAATGGGGGTTGAGAGGGGGATCTGTCTATTTGATCCAGAAAGAGGAATGAAGTCTGGGAAACCCAAATAGTCAAGGCGGCACAGAATGTCCCCGCTAATGATTTAAACTTCAAAGCCGGAATTGTAAGGCATGAATCAAAAATCTTTTTCTATTTTTATGCTCACGTCCTCACGTCCTCACGTCCGCACGTCATATGGCCCAGAACGTTACAGTAGTAGGTATCTACCTAGGTACTTGTCAAGGAAATCTCCTCCAAGGCTATTCACGAACGACTAACTAGATTTCGTATAAACTGGCTGACCTATCCAGCCCAATCAATTTACTTGTATGTATAAGTTTCTGTGGGAGATTTACTAATTATTACAAGGCTTAGATTGGGCCAAATGCTTCCAGAATGCGAATACTTTTTCTAGTGAGTCGAACTGCGTACTCGTATAATTAACTAAAGTAGTTCCCGAAACCTGAGTACGTGCCTAGGTATACCTAGGTAATTGTGGTGCGATGGTTAACGGAAAGAGCCATTTTATATTAAGGGAAAGCAGAGAACAAGGGTGAGCTATTGTATTATTATATATATGCTAGATCTGGGAGACTCAAATTCATGGCAGTACCCTTTCGGAAGGTCATGGAGTTACCGGAAAGGATAGTCTCCCATTCTTGACTGGAGAGTAGCACGCGACCATGGTGTCAACACCTATTCACAAACACTAATTAAGCAACCATATTCATAATACGAACTAGAATTCTATTGTTAAGAATTCAGTTGAAAGATCATCATGATGATCCAGGAAAATCCAAATGCAGAATCCAAAGATCAACTGCCTAAGAAAAACGCCGTGAAAGTGGTATTCTCATGAATGACTTCCTTCTCGAATGAATCTTTGAAAGTTCAGAAATAAGATCACACTCAATTCACGAACTTCCGATCATCAACTTCAGCAATTCTCCCCATCTCATCATATGCTAGAGGAAAGACGATTCGAGTGAAGAGATCCACGGCTTAATATGGTGTGAAACCTCTGCCACGGTTGCCTCTGTAGCCTCCACGGTACCCTCCACGGGGAGAGTAACCGCCACCACCGCCACGTCCACCTCCAAAGAAGCCACCACGACCTCTACCGCCTCTACCACCGCGGCCACGCTGCATTCCAGGAACGTTGGTGCGCTTGGGGACAACCTGCAATTATGATGAGCTTGAAGTTCATAGACATTGACAGGAAATAAGACTTACCTTAAGATTGCGGCCCTTGAAGACACTTTCATTAAGGACCAAAGCTTGTGCAACAAGACTTGGCTCAACGAATTCAACATACGCATACCTGCATAAACCTAGATTAGCATCCTTCTCTTGCCAGGTAGCGTTGATCACAATGACACTCGACAGAATTCGTCGAGGTATTAGAAGGCTAATTTCGTAGAACGCACCCCTTGGGATGACCGGTAAACTTGTCAAGCAAGATCGTGACGCGGTTAATAGAGCCGCAGCTCTGAAAGTGGGCTTGAATTTCCTCTGGCGATGCAGAGTAATCGACGTTTCCCACAAAGATGCTACGGTTATCGATGTCCTCTTTATCTTCTTTGAGATCAGAGCTCTGCTGATCGAGGGTGGCCTGCATCTCTCTAAGCTTGGCTGCTTCCTCCTCCATTTCTGCGACACGACGTTTCATGGCTGAGATCTCTTCCTAATTCATCTATCAACAATTTGTCTGCGGCGCTCAATCCTTCAGCTTTGAACATACCTCCTCAGTGTTGTCATCATCACCTGCCATGACCTGGTCTTGAAGTTTTGGGTTATTGTCTGCCATGATGTTCTTGCTTGTAGCTTTTGTTTTTGCAATTGTAATTTGTTGTAAAGTATTTAAAGAGATGGATCTTCAACTGAGATCGAAGGTAGCTGGAGTATATTGATTTAAAAGTACCTGGGTAGAAGAAGGTTGCGATCCTGGAAGAAAACTTATTAGCAAAAATTTGGAAAACTAAAAGCTAGTCATTAAACATTGCGCAATATGATCTATCACAAGGTGAATTTTGAAGTGAATTGATTGATCTTCTAGCATGGTTTTGTATTCCTACCGATGATAAGTTGAGATGAGGGCAGACGATTCCTGAATGACGCAGATGAACACCATGAAATTTTGGGCTGTGCAAGAGATGAAAGGCTATTGGGAAGGATCTCAAACAAACTTACCAGAATATCAAATCAAATGATTCAAAGATATCAAAATGCAAAAGTTGTGAATGGAAAATAAAGTTAGGGATGTCGAGGTTATTTTCATTTCATCTCAATCATCCCGACTCTGCGACAAGGCTGAACACACATGGCTGGTGGCTCGGTTGCTGCCGCTTCTCGCGCGGCTAAAGTTGGGCTGTAAATGTGAATTTGGTAGCTCATTGATAAGCAATGCCAAGACTTTACTACACTAATAATAATCATAAGACTAGACATCACTGGTCCACGGGTAGATATGGAAGGTATCTAAGGTAACCTTGGAACTAATGGATAATCACTGTATGTCTATGACATCCATGGATGCGTTTTAAAAATCATCATACTCGGGTGTTCACAATGAGGCTTACGAGGTATATACAACTGTTGAAGATAACTGTTATTCAAGATAATACTGTACCTAGGTAATTCCATATGCTTCACCTCCCCAGCTAGGTAGGCACGTGGGAGCAGCTGATTCAATTGTACCCACTGGCAAAACCAACTAAACTACAAGAGGTATAGTACAGTCAGTGCCTACTACATACTTTGGCAGCTAAGCCGAAGCTGAGGTTATGGAGCTCTTTTATCACGACAAGGAGAACTGTGCATGCACCACAACCACCATATCTGCTCCTCCAACACAACAAAAACCGTCTACCTAGTAGTCTTTCTATGACTTGAAACTGTGGTATCGTCTCGGAAACACTTGCAACTTCTCTGAAATCGATCAGGAATCGAATCAATATATCCCTTACGATAAGCGCGATACAAATCTTGTGCATATACTCTTCGAACCCCACGAGTTGACAGCTCTTTACTCTTCACAGGAAGCTGAGCGTATACCCCTAAGCTCGAAGGATTGAAAACCAACCAAATCTAGCCACTATATATATATCAGTATCATCAAAATGTCTCGACGTAACTCCTCTTTCTCAGAATATGCTCCTCTAATTCGCGCATCCTCCCAACCCATTTCCATAGCTTCTGGGCCATCCTATCACCACACTCCTCATCCTTCTTTCTTTCGGAGGCTCTCAAGTAGTCATCAAAAGTCTCGAAATGCTGTAAAAACCTTTCTATCCTCTCACGCTCAACATTACACCGTTCTTCTCCTCGTCTCATGCGATTTAATTAGCATCTTCGCAGATATCATTATAAACCTCTATCAATGTGATAATGATAAGGAAGGCAAAACTGATCCAATTTGGAACGAAGTGAGAAATGGGTTGGGGATTGCTGGGTTAATATTTAGTTGTTTGTTCTTGGTTGAATTGATTGCTAGTGTCTGGGCATTTGGTTGGAGGTACGTGATCTCAACTGTTTTATCATTTTGTTTGGATGTTGGGTATATAGGGAGATATTCGAATACACCAAGATGGTGCCTCAATTCTCAAGAACAAACAAGTTGCTTGTTAATGGATTTGAAAACACACTTGCTTACGAGCCTTGGTTCGCCCGCTCAGCGGACCCAGTCGCCGGATTTTTGACCTCCTATGTTCAACCACTGCTTTCCTTGGCCATTCTCACTCTTACATATCTCCTCGTGTGCTACAATTGCATGTTTCTCCTTGTGTCTGTTTCTAGAATCTTTACTTGCTGCTTCGCGGTCTCCATCTAAAACTAACACAATCCCCTCAGCTATTTCCGCAGTAAGTTTCACTGTTTTGATGCCACTGTGATTCTTGCCGGTTTCGTTGGTATGTACCATCTTTTGCAGTTCTGCTTGCTTCTCCCTCATTCTCGAAACCCAAATTAACCACCTTGTATCTAGTTGATGTCCTACTCCATGGTATACTCGAAGAAGTCGCTTCTCTTGTAATTGTTCTCCGTCTCTGGCGTTTCTTCAAAATTATTGAAGAGTTCAGTGTTGGTGCACAAGAACAAATGGATGGACTTGAAGAACGAATTGAACAGCTTGAGATGGAAAATCGAGAGTTGAAGAAAGAACTCAGGATGAGAAAAGATGGTGACGAGGATTTGGAGAATGATGGTGGTTTAAGAATGGGAGATGACAGAAGGTCTGAATGATAGAACGATGACTAGTCAAAGATGGAGATAGGTGTAGGTAAGTAAGAGTAAGTGTGAGTATGTTATTGGGCAGTGCACTTTACGGATGATGAAGATCCCCTTTTCGCTCCCCTGTTATTTATACATGTTCGGAGCTCAGCTCGCCAATTGATCCCATAGTTGACCTCAAAGTTTGAGTCAATATCAGGCTATCTACTGTTCTGTACTACTTTGACTGTAAGAAGGATGTAAAGGTAATTAGGCCCTGTCAGATCATGACATGTCAATTTCCTATTGATTGTCTATAGTCATTTCCAATGGTTGAGATATTACCTCTCAAAGTCGGATAGTATCATCCGAAGCTGAGAAAACACGAGTTTAAAAGAAGTCAATATTTGGGAAGTATATCCTCAAACTTCTCATATCGTTTCCCCATTGGCTCTATCATTCAACTGCTGTCTTATTATTTGTCATCATGTGATATTTAGATCAACTTCGCAGCCCTAGTGGGAACAAATGATAAGCCACTGCCAATGTTCCATGACGTCAAAAGGTTCACAATTTTCTGGGGATACGTTCCCCTTGCCTCTGTCATGCAGCGATGGGTACGTAATGTCAACGCAGAAGTTGGATCTAAGTACGGTTGATTATTGTATAAACCCCAGGGTGTCATACTCAAGCCACAGATTGTTTGAGACTGGAATGCAGGAAAGGTACCCATATTCGTGTAAATGATAGAGGCGTCGATTTTCGTACCTTCAAAGGAATATTTACAATGAAAGGGCGGGGAAGGGACCCCTGTTGGAACGTTTTAAGCTTACCTGTGTTGTGCATACTCCGCATCATCCGCACTTAGTAAGATCTCACCTAAAACTTATTAGTGTATGTCCTTCATGTCCTAAAATGTTCCAACGGGCCGCTGCGGCTTAGATTGCAGTTGTTATTCCTCAAGTAAGGCCTGAACTTGGATTTCATTGGATCTGCTTTCAGAATATAATGTATCAATGCCAATTCAACTATAGGAGTCATTACGTAACAATCCATTCTCATGTTTTCTCATCTCGTAATCCTCTGCCTTTCCATGGGTAGATGACAATACTATGAATAGCGACAGCCAAGTAAATGTCTAGGAAATTTTGAAATATACATTCTTGAACATGCAAAGATCAGAGACAATGTTGTACGTAGATCGCAAGAGCTGAAAATCCTCCAGGCAGTGTTTCGCATCGAGAAAGCCGAGTGATGAAGACAGGAAGGAATTTGGGGACGAGAGATAACTATATAAACCCCCAAGAAAGACACTTATCTCTTCTTCCATTCTACATCAACAACTCATTCATATATCTACATCTACATCTATTTCAAAACAAAACACAATCAAACCAACCACACAAGAATCCTCAAAATGAAGTTCTTCGCTATCCCAGTCTTCACTCTTCTCGCTACTGGCGTCCTCGCAATGCCCAGCAACCCTGAAGCACCCGAGCTCGTAACACGTGCAGAGCTAGAGGCTCGTGCTAACTGCAAAAATATCCTCCCGGCTTGCAATGGAGGCAAGGTTACCGGGCAGACCAATTGCCGTTGTAAGGGTCAGAAAGAGACCTGTGATCTTTGGACATGCCCTGGTGGAGCTCCCAATGTGGTAAGTATTTTTTATCACCCTTTCTTTTTCTACCACTATTTCACCTATCATCGAAACAACACCAAGTCTCTATTCCCCCAATCCCTCTTTCTTCTAGGAGACAAACAACAGCTGCTAATAGGACTTCGTCTCTACAGATGGTATGTGGCCAAGCGGGTACTGGATGCGTCTGGATTTAAAATCCGCGCATACATCCCCTCCTTGTAGTCTAGGGAGATTTCCCAAAATTCTCGAAAACTTGTGGCCACAAGTTTTTCAACGGCTTTTCTATGGGGCATAACCAGAATTAGAATCCTTGGGAACCTCTCTAGATATTTTTTTCTTTTGCATGGAATGGGGTTCAATATATGATTTTCGGGGTTGAGTATTTGGGGAAACGGGAGGTATGGGGATATGTGGATGTGGATGTTGATGTGGATGCATTGTATTAGTTTTGTTATTTGTTGGCTGTTTTAAGGATCTTGAGATATGTTTTTATACATGATTCTATGTATATGCCGCTCATTTATAAAAAATAAGACTTACTGACTGGATCAGATAAGCCTGAAACATCTTTCACTGCTCGTTGTTGAGATCTGATATCAAGTAAATAGTACCCGCCAATGTGAGTGTGGGCTAGTTAGGAACAAGCTGACTAGGAAGATAGTTCTTTTCTTCGTTATGCTTTACGTTGCAATTCTCTTTTCACGTTTTGGCTGCATTCTTCTTATGTCAATTTGGAGACTTTCGGTAGTTATATCCATACAAGTGTGTAGTATTGCTTATGTGTTTAGCGAGGAGATGTGCAGCTTGGGGCTAGTATCAACTCATGTAGAACAGCCTCCCGTGGATTGATTGTTACTTCTATTTGGAGCTTGCATTTAAGAAATATATGTTTAGATTGCAGACATTGAAATCATATCATCGAGGTCAGAGTCATTCTTGATTCAGACAGATTGGATTATCCCTCCGTACGTCTAAAGCATAACTTTTTGTCAATCAAGTCTAGGGTAGCATGAAATTGTGATATTGAAACCTGACATACAGGAAGTATGATTCTCAGTCACGGTTACATTAAGTCAGACCGAGTAGATGAGAGCTGAAATGGGGATAATGTGACCTGCTCTTGATGGTTTAGGCACACGTAACTTTAGTACGAGTTATCTCCCACTGATTATTCGTTGGAATATATAAAATCAACGATGGACGACTCAAATTTGTCAATTGAGAAGCCGAGGCGTATATGGGCTGCTGTTAGGGCTTTAGGGCTGAGGCTACTATTACTGATGTAGATATCACTGCAATTGCGTACCAACATATCTGCTGATACCTCGGCAGCCTAATCAAACGTCGTAACTTTATTAAAAGGCTTTTAGTAGAACCGAGGAAAGAATAGCATGATTTCCAGAAAGTGCAGTCATACAAGAGACAGGTATCCGGCCTAGATAGGTTATATCTCCGGCTTTCTATGTGCTAGCGTATCGGCACAGCATCTTCAAGTGGTGAGATTACTTGCAGAATATCAAATATTCAGATTTTCAAAAAACAATGTACGGTCTCTGAGCCGCCGGTGTAATATTATTCCAAGTGTGGGTGTGGCACAGCCCCTTGGTTGCCCCTCTTCTAGCCGAAGGGCCCACATTCCCCTAGGCAGTCTCACCCATTTAATATATCTTCATCGTCAAAAGGTAAGCCACCAATCTTAATACCACCCGAGATGAAGGCAAATCAATATTGAATAATAAGGCAATGCATCACTTTGTATCGGCCCTCAGCTTTGATTGTGACAAAGTCGAGAAACTTCATCACAATATTGGTTCTGCCTGGTCAGTGATGACAAGGAGTCTTCTTTCGTACCAAAACGTCTTCGGTATCCCATTTTGGCAAGAGGAAATGCCATGCTCAAGTAGACTACTTGATGTTGTGACTCAACATCAAGTATGGATTGTTCATTATATATAATACCCAGATTCCTGTACAATCGCTTTACATCTTCAAACTTCAGTTCGTCAAAAATCCTGGAATCAAACCCAGCTTGCTGAAGTGATTCAGCGAATCTACTTTCATCATTTTCCTTAAAATGTTCCTTTCAACAATCCTTACAATCTTATTGGCATTGTGTTCAAGTCCATGCAAAGGATGTCTTTGCCCACTTCATGGTTTGTGTGAAGTGTTCTATCAAATCCGACTCAGAGCTAATGTGTATAATAGGTTGGTAATGTTGCATCATGGAACACAACAAACTGGGTAGCAGATATTCAGCTCGCCCAGGAAGCTCACATCGATGCTTTCGCTCTTAATATAGCATATGGAGATAGCTCAATTACCAATTCCTTGGCCAATGCTTTCATTGCTGCTCAAAACACGGGATTCAAGCTGTTTATCTCGTTCGATTATACAGGTTTGTACATTTCTGCATCTGTAATCTTTGTTCAACATGCATTACTAAAAATTCACTTAGGCGGCACTGCCCCTTGGCCAGAAGGAAATGTAATCAGTCTTCTCAACACCTACAAAGCAAGCTCTGCTTATTACAAATACCTTGGAAAACCCTTTGTATCAACTTTCGAAGGAGTCGATAATAGTGCCGATTGGACCGCGATAAAAGCACAAACTGGTTGTTTCTTTGTACCGAGTTGGTCTTCATTGGGACCACAAGCAGCAGTTGCTCGCGGAACAGCAGATGGATTGTTCAGCTGGAATGCGTATGTTCACATCATTGAAACCATAGACTTATTACTAACCTTTACTAGATGGCCCTGGGGTGACCAGGATATGAATACATATACTGATGCTTCCTACTTACATTTCTTGAATCAAACTGGCGTTCCTATGCCATATATGATGCCTGTTTCACCAGTCAGTATATCACTCCTAATCACATTCTGAACTTGATATTAGATGGCATTGTTCACTAATGTCTATTTTTCTCTAGTGGTTTTATACGAATCTACCAGCTTATGACAAGAATTGGTTATGGCGTGGAGATAATTTGTGGTTCGAGTAAGATACCCACTCTAATTTGCGGGGTTCTCAGCAGTCAATATTAACTCTCAATAGTCGTTGGCAAGAAATCTTGTCCATAGATCCTCAACCCGAGTGGGTAGAAATCATCACATGGAACGATTATGGAGAATCGCATTACATAGGTATATCCCATCCCTTGTCCCCACAACTTCTCAACCCCAAACTCATAATCTCAGGACCTCTACACGAAGAAGAATATCCTTCCGTCTTCGATTCGATTCACGGCAATGCTTCTTATATTTTCGCTAATAATATGGCACATGATGCATGGAGAAAAACTCTACCGTTTGTAATCGATACTTATAAGAATGGCGTTGCAACGGTCAAGCAAGAAGTCGTCACAGCTTGGTATAGGCTTACTTCTAAAGACAACAGTGCATGTAATGATGGTTACACAACTGGAAATACTGCCAGTCAGCTTCAAATAGAGTTCTACCCAACAGATGTTGTTCAGGATAAGATATTCTATTCAGCGCTACTTGCTGAAGCTGGGACGGTTACTGTTACAGTTGGTGGTGTTGATTTAGGTGAGTGTGTATTTCACTGGGAGTCGTAGCAATGTCTCGGTCGAAAACTAACTCAAAATTCTCTCTGGGATAGGTGCTTCCTGGACACACACACCATCTGACCCCGTCGGGATATACCACGGTAGCGTGGCCTACGGTTCCAACATCGGAAAAGTCATCGTCACAGTCCGTACACCCCTCCAGCGGCTCAATTGTCTTTCAAGGAAACCCCATCGTTAGCGATTGTTCCACATGGAGTGGCTACACAAATTGGAACGCGTATACGGGCTTCCAAGCCGGCAGTATTGTTACTGCTACCCCTGCTTTGAATATCTCGGAGCAAGTCTGCACCGCAGGATTTGGAGTAAATAATTTTGCCGGCCTGTGTTCATTTGCTTGTGGGCTGGGATATTGTCCTGTACGTATACGCGGAGGTTGTGAGCGTGGCTCCGGATGACATGAGTACTGATTGATGATGATAGTATACTGCATGTACATGTACGAATTACGGGCCACAACCGACTCTCCCCACTGCGGCCAACACAGCGGGTTTCGGCACGATTGGATATCCCGCCAAGGGGTTGACTTCGGAGTATCAGGGCCTTTGCTCCTTCAATTGCTATTTTGGATATTGTCCGTAAGTTCGCCATTATTCTTGTCTCTTTCACCCCCTATCACATACAATCCTCTCGGTTACCGACTAACAAAACTCACCTAGACCCGGAGCCTGCGGCACCGTAGATTACGGAGTCGTAGCCGAAACTACATCGCCATTTCTTCCTCCTGCATGCGTGAGCGGAACAGGTGTTGGCAATATAGGTGGGCTGTGCGGGTATGCTTGTCCGTATGGTTATTGTCCCATTCACAGCTGTACTTGCACGCTTCAAGGCGTTCTCAATCCACCCCTTCCCATCACATCAGGGGCTGGTACGGCTGTACCGGGAGAAGATCCGGAGATTTATGATGGACTTTGTAATTTTGCTTGTAGTAGGGGTTATTGTCCGTCGGGGGCTTGTGAGTATGTGGATACTAATGGGGTTTTTGAGGGGGTGGTTAGAAATGGGACTGTTAATGGGTGTGGTTGAGAATGGAAATAGGACGATTGGGAATGGGGGGGTTGGTAATGGGATTAACAGAATGAGATGATTTGGTTGATCAAAGGGGGACTGAAGAAGAGAAAATAGTTGTGATTTAAGTAGATGAGATGCGGTGCATTTTAAGGGAGGGCATATTTGAGGTTTGAAGATTCATTACTCGAGTAGAAGAATTTCATATTTTATAAGCGAGTTGAGGATTAAATGCTAGACCTGTCTAAAGATAAATAGAGATAGCTTCCTCGTTCCACCCTTCTACTATTGTACTAGTTGAGAAAATAGGGGGTGGGCATGTAAGGCCTCGCTTACGAAGTAAGTCAACTTGAGAGATCTTACCTTCCTCTACCCCTTCTACATGATTCAACGATAAAACTCCTCCTCTTTCCCCCTTTACTTTCCAAAATTTCAGAATCGAGATCAAAATGCCTGGATTGAATCTATCGCAAGAACAAGCTAAACTACAAGTCGTTTCATTCATCCAAACATCAACATTATAAAACTATTATGAATCGATCTTCTTCACCATGCTCCTCCCATCCTTTTAAACATCTATCATACAAAAACAAGCATAAAGAATAGAAAGAACAGTCATTCAGTTATTCGTTCTTGTCTTCGAAAGATAGTATGATTACTTAGCGTTGTTTTGGGTCAATGCCGGGCTAAAAATCAACCGAAAACGAAATTTATATTAAATCTTTAAAAATCGATAAAAGATCAACGAATCAATTGAATTTTTTAAGTAAAGCTTTAAGATATTAAGTATTTTATTTATTTAAATTTTTCAAAGTTGAATTTTTAAAAGTTAAAGTTTTATAATATATAAGAGAGAAATTAAAAATAAACTATTTTATATTATCTATATTTTAATATTTAATAAATCGTATTTAATTTTGATTATAAGGAAATAAAAAGTTATATGAAAGTGATTATGTAATCCTACTATATTAGTAGTAGGGAATAAACCGAAGGTCTATTTCGATCCTATAATATTAATCTCGAATATATAAAGCATTTTATACTTTTGTATCGGAGGTTATATATCGCTCTTTTAATTATATATATTATTTTTATTATTTTATAATGAAAGCAAAGTCTACAGTTTACTTAATTGTCAAGATCGGCACGTGATGCCAAGCATCACGTGCTACGCTAGTCCTATAAAGGAACGGAATCCTTCGGATCCCATTCCTTTCCCCTTTATAGAATTCTACAATTACGTTATCGTCTCTCTTAGCCCCTAGTTTCCTATCTCACTATATGATATTAATATACCTTATATTATATTTATACTTAATCTTATTAGTGATCCCCGTATACTCTTATATAACTCGATCTTTATAATATATAGTAAAAGCTAATCTTTATTAAATTATTTAACGCTATCTACTTATAATTAATACTATTTCGTTTACTTTTGCTAACAATATTTGTAACGCTAATAATATTATTCTTACTAATATATTAAAGGTATTAGCTCTATCGTAGAGTTCTTCTATATCGGTCGTATTAATCGTTATAAATTTATTTATTTATTTATTATAATTATTTAAAGATTAAATATATAAAAATATATATTTCGTTTTTTAATTAATTTTTAGCCCGGCATTAGCCTAAAAATAACACTAAGTATTATTAAGATTTAATATTTATTATATAAGTCGTCTATTCTTCTTTTTATTATCTCCTTTATTTAATTAGTATTTTTATATTAAAAACAATTATTTTAATATATTAATAACTTTAAAAAAATATATCTCTTTTAAATTTTAATTAAAGCTTCTTTATATAATTATTAATAAATTCTAAAAGTATTAAATCTTTATAATTTTTTTATATAGAGTAATATAAAATTATAAAAATTTAGAATTTTTTAATTTTAGATTTATATAGAAATTATATATAAATAATTTATAAGTTTTTTATATATGACGAATATCACGTGACTTAAGCACGTGATATCTCATCACGCTAAGCGATTACTATATATAAAAGAGATCTTTAAGTTTCTTAAAGATCTCTTTTCTTTTTAGCTTTCTTATTCTAGTTAACTAACCTCTATTAATTCGCTCTAGTATATAATCGTGATATTATAGAGAAATCACGGGAAAGTCACGGGATTATATCGTATCTTACTATATATACTTAGTTAATTATATTATATAATAATACGTTTATTTTATACGTAATAATTATAAGCCTAATAGTATTTATAGTATAATAGTATAATTATTACTTTAAGAATCTTATTATATATAGAATTTTAAATATTTTACTTTTTTATTCTCATTAAAAAATACTTTATAATAAAGTTATTCGATTAATTAATAAATAGAATTAATTAAATTCTATTAACCCTTTTTTATAAAGTTTAATAAAATTATCTTTAATCTAATATAGCGCTAAATTATATAATTCTAGGATTTTTTAACTTTTAAAGATATTCTCGATTATACTAGTTAAATTGAATTAAATATAAATAATAAGTTATTCATTAAGGAATTCTATTATAATTTAAGTACTATAAATTAATTATATTATACTACTAGCACTCGCGGAAAATAAATTTTTAGACTATGAATTCTTCGAATTTTATTACTTAATAGAGGCTAGCCCCTAAACCCTTAATCCTTACTTTGATCGAGGCTAATAAAATTCTACGAATCTATAATCTAAAAATTTATTTTCTACGAGTGCTAGTATTAATAATAATAATAATAATAATAATAATAATAATAATAATAATAATAATAATAATAATAATAATAATAATAATAATAATAATAATAATAATAAAAAAGAAAGAAATTATTTTTAAAATCCTTTATTATTATATATTTATTTTCTACTTTTTTAATTCTAATATAAATACTCTTATATTATAAATATATATCTTATTAAATTATATTCTATATTAAATATATTAATAATATTATATTATATTTTTTAATATATCTTTAATATTATTCTTTTAAATATATTTTTATATTATTCTTTTTATTTTATTTATTCGATTTTTTACTTTTTTTTATTTAATTCTAAATTTAAATTTTATAGAAAAGCTTTATAGTTTTTTATATATTTCTTAATATATTCTTAATTATATATAAATTAAACTTAGCTTTTTTTATAATTATAATAATATACCTCTATTATTTATTATTTATTATTTATTATTTATTATTTATTATTTATTATTTCAATATAAAATAGTCGGAATAGAATGGTCGGAATAGAACGGCCGGAATAATTAAGCTCCGAAGGCAGAACGGAAAGTCGATATTTAAAAATTAAGGTTTTTGCTTACTAATATTCGACCAATTAAATTTTTCGCGGAATACTTATAACCAATCACAAGAGAGCTTTAAGATTTAAGGTTTATGTTTTTGCATTTTGAACTTCCTATAGTATAGATATAATAATTATATAATATAATAGATTAATAAACTAAGATTCTTCGAATCTATAATAATTTAAAGTATTATACTATATTAGTTAATAATCTAAAGAATATATTATAAAGAAATCATAGGAAAGTTATAGGATTATATCGTATCTTACTATATATACT